>JADZMA010000288.1:0-38210 GCA_020796225.1 Arion vulgaris
ATGAACAAAGAGAGAATGGGGCCCAGTTCGCCCACGAGGTTCCACATGTGTTGTTCTAGCTTTTCCCATCGTCCGGGAGAGGCGAGCATTAATAGTTACTCTGGGAGTTCGCTCATCTGTGTTGGGGGTGGATCCCTCAAGCAGACTACCTTTGCATCTCTACTTGCCCAGAGTAGCTCTCCCACGGCACCTGCCCTCGGGCCCAGACGGAACCACCATCTGTTACCAGGGTCATCACATGGAGGTGAGGGCAGGGGTTTGAGCCATCTTTTAATCCTGGCACGTCGTTTCCCTTGCGCCTTTGACCCCATTGAGTGATATAACCATCATCATTGTACTTCGATGAGTAACCATGTGTGCTCCGATCTCTTTCTTACACAGGAAGATATGACAGTGCACGATCTCCGTAGCACCGGCGAGGTTCCCCAATGCGAATTAGGAGATGGTGAAAATGTTTTGTAGGAATTTTATTTTAATTTTTTTATTGAATTGTGTACAGGCACCCTTTCCAGCCTGCTCTTCTAGATTTTGAGCTGCCCAGGTTTATTTTACGTGCACAACTTGAACATGTGGTCTACGTTTTATCGTCCGTCTCCGATAGGACTAGGAACTCGATATCACCTACATTGAGATCAGGCATCTAGGGAAAAAAATATCATGATCGCTTCACGAGGAAGCTAAGCGAGTACCGTTGGTACGAGAGGCGATCACGTGTGCTTTAAGAACTCTAACACACAGAATGATGTTTAAGCTTGACACATGTGTTGTAACATCTCTAACACACAGAATGATGCTAACATCTTGACACATGTGTTGTAACATCTGTAACACACAGAATGATGCTAACAGCTTGACACATGTGTTGTAACACATCTAGAGTGTGTGTAATGATGAATATGCTATCGTATGTTAGCATTAGCAAGCCTTTCTTCTCTTA
Source organism: Arion vulgaris (assembly GCA_020796225.1). NCBI lineage: Eukaryota > Metazoa > Mollusca > Gastropoda > Stylommatophora > Arionidae > Arion > Arion vulgaris. The sequence continues at coordinate 938 of JADZMA010000288.1, forward strand.
CTTATCTGGGGGAGGGGGTTTGTCATTCTCTGCCCTTTTCGCCGTTAGGCGGGGCAGTTTTAACTGATGATCGGTGTCCGAGATAGTGTACGCTTGGTCGCTTGATATGCTGTGATATTGTGGAGTTTTAAGATGTCTGTAACTCCATCAATCCATCCTTTTCTTGATGATTCCATTTTCACTTGGTCTGCCCTTCCTCTTTATGATTATTGGGAGTAACATGCACTTGGTACCAATGTCCCGTAAAGGTTACAGGAAATCAAGGGAAAAAAACACCTGCATATCAAAATTATTTGAGAGCTGGTGGCCAAATTGATTAGATTCCCTTTCGGGAGATCCGGTTTAATCCTCGGTAAAGCTAAGTTTTTTTTCTATCGGGAGCAGAAAGAAAACACCCTAAACGGAACAGTATCGCGACGATCGACTAGCCTTGCGGACTTTAAAATTTCACAGGTTCGTGCCCCCTTGTTTTGAAAAATGAAAATCGTGCAAATCCTTCACAGGACAACAGTAAACGAGTCGTCGATTCTCTAGTCACCACTTATACGTTCAGTAGTTTGCCATTGGTTTCTGAGCGGTGAAGTCTATTTTACTTTCGTACAAATCTATGGAAATAATTTGCATCAAACTTGCCCGACGCAGAGTTTGAACCAGGAACGCGGATTGTGATCGAGCTCACTCCCCGCTACAGACGCTCAACCCTGCTCCACCGGGGAGTGGACAGATACTATTGGAGTAGTGAGAGCGACACGCATAGACATTTACAAACACTAGTGCCTACTTACATTCCATCCTGTATGAAGTTGGGTCCAGTCCTGTATGTTATATTGAGCCCACCATGAAGCCATGTTTCTGGAATAACTGTACGACAATTCTCTGTAAGTAGGTCATTACAGTATTGTTGGTTAGTGACAATGCTGTAATGTGTCAAATGCTAACCTACCAGCTAGCCCCATTTTTAAAGGGCCCCAAAATTTCACAGACAGCTAAACAACAGATGATCAACAGCATTTTCATACCTACTTTGTGTTACCAGAGCCAAACATGGACAATGAGCAAAGTGTAGTCACAAAAAATAACTACATGTGAAATGCGCTGCCCTGCAAAAGTTACTAACAAACAAGAAAAGCAGAATCACCAACCTCAGATAAGAAAGAAAGTTGGCACAGAACCTTGCAATTACATAGATAAACAAAGAAGGAAGTGGTTTGGCCACTTAATAAGAATGCAACCAAACTCCACAGTATCGGGTCTTTTACAACAGAACATCGGGGAAAAAAGGCGAGAGGATGACCACGGAAAAGATGGTTAGATGGCGTAGCAGAATCCTGTCAAAGAGCAAAAATAACAATCACCCAAGCCACGGAACAGCGCCCAAAATAAAACAGAAAACCATGAGACTGGGCAACAACCAGGTAACAGTGTGACGACACTGGGCAACAACCAGGTAACAGTGTGACGACATTTGGGCAACAAACAGGTAACAGTGTGGGACGACATTAAAAAAAGAAAACATGACAACCTACTCTAGCTGTGTCTTATTGTATATATATATATGCTCATTTCGTCTTTACAGACGGTCAAGGTTTTACTGTGACAACTTCTGAGTTTGTGTGGCGTAGTGGTTATGTGTTCGCTTCTCGCTGCAAAGATAATCGCTTCGCTCCCTCGTGGAGCCATCCAGATATTTTCAAGAGATCCCCGATTTAGGTGTAGGTGAGATTAAGTTCCCAGTCATATCGGAGACGGATGATAAAACGTAGGTCCGTGTTCAATGTAGGCATAAAAGAACCCATGGGAGCTCGGACTCAAGAAGAGCATGCAGAAAAGCCAACATCACGTGCAAAATTAATTAGAAAAATACTAAAATGAAATTTTACAAAATATCTTTACACCTTCTAACTCATCGGACATGCCGGGACAGGTTCGGCACATCGCTGAGATCTGCATTTTAAGAAAGAGATCGGGGCAACATGTTTATTCACCGAAGTAAGATGTGGTCCTATCAATCAATCATCTTTTGAGTTTTCGATTGTCTCTCTTTTTCGCCATCACCCCACGTGACGTTGTTTCGTGTTGTGTCCGACGAAGATTGTTTCCCGTGTTGTGTCCGACGTGGGTTGTTTCTTGTTGTGTCCCGACGTGGGTTGTTTTTGGGCCGACGGGAAAATTGTTTCCCCTGTTGTGTCCGACGGAATTGTTCCCGTTGTGTCCGCGTGAAGATTGTTTCCCTTGTTGTGTCGACGAAGATGTTTCCTTGTTGTGTCCGACGGAAGATTGTTTCCTTGTTGTGTCTGGCGTAAAGATTGTTTCCTTGTTGTGTCCGACGTGAAGATTGTTTCTTGTTGTGTCCGACGTGAAGATTGTTTCCTTGTTGTGTCGACGGGAAAATTGTTTCTGGGTTTTGTCCGACGTGAAGTTGTTTCCTTGTTGTGTCCGAGTCAAAAGCAGGATGAAGTGTCCTTTTCCCCTAGGGTTATCCTGGCAGCTGATATGGGGGTGTACCGCCAATTCTGCCAAACCTCCATCTCTATCCTACCGTTTCATCCAAAGGAAAGACAAAGTCTATACGTTTGAAATCAACAAGATTTACAGTGGATGCCCAACGATTGAATGGAATACACACATAATCCACCAACTTCCTTAGAGTCCCTCCCTCCGGATTTGTTGTCAAAGTTTACTTCTTTAGCCTTCTGTCATAACCATGCACTGACCCACAAGGCAGTAGAAAGGATGATCTATCGAGTTTACTCCCATGGTATTTAGCTCTCCGAGCTCTTGGCATCCTAAGGTAGTGAGTTTGCTATTTACAGATATTATATTATATGATGGTTAAATTATTGAATAATTCTTTCATAAGCAAAATTTTATTTTTGTCAAGAAATATTTGAATAATTTAAAATGTTCTTTCATTCTTCTTCTTCGTACGCTCCATATCGGCTACTTGTTAACTAATCTGTGGTTTGTATGTGATCCCAGACCTAGGCGATTTATATGTACCAGTTGTACGCCTAGTAGACAACATGAATTCTTCGATGTTTTTTATTTACTAGGGTAGCTTCCCTAGGTCCTTCATCAGTCACCTCTTATGACATGCCTTGTGAGTCCCTGCAGTGTTACTATTATTTGCTTACCTTTTGCAGCCCGTCCGGTACCACGGTCAATGTAAATGTTCAGTAGTGTTTCAAGCCTACAAAAAAACAAGCGTTGAATGTGTGTTTTAACAAAATATGGAAAATGTTAAGATATTCTGACAGCTGCATATTGCGCTAGCATCATCAACTCGCAATCCAGTATCACCATCCCAACCATCACTACCACCATCAATTATCACCATCCCAACCATCACTACCACCATCAGTATCACCATCCCAACCATCACTGTACCATCAGTATCCTCCATCCCAGCCATCACTACCACCATCAGTATCACCATCCCAACCATCACTACCACCATCAGCATCACCGTCAATTTACTCTGCCTCAACATCATAAACTTTAATCTATTACTATAGTTCGTTCCAAAATTCGTGATCACACTAAAGTTTAATTTAACAGAAATCTACGATGCATAAAAGTAAATTTTTTAAGGCAGTCTTATATATCTCACGACCTTACGAATTCATGTTTAACTAATTGGTAGCTTAGTTGATGCAAAAAAACGTTTTTTCTTATATAATTTTGCATAAGCACAACAAAATGATCATCAGGTTTAAATTTACATTAATACACAAAATGGTAGCGAATGTTTGCAAAAAAATGACCTCCTATTACATATTATAAAGAAAGGTGACATAAATAGACAAATGATACTTCCACTTCTATAAGTAAATAAATGTTGTGTACGTTGCATAATGACGGATCGTTATGATACATTGTAAACTGATTAATTCGACGGATTTCGCTTTTCACTTGCGCTGGAATTTGCATGTAGGAGCACGCACATGCTTATATAGAAAAAAGTTGAATATCGTACTGTAAACTTCTACATATATACAAAATCAACATCGCTGTTATTTTATTAATAACATATATTAGACATTTACAGCACTAAAGGTTTTGGGTTCGCCACAAATACTTAAGAAAGTCGCCGCTGTTATCTATGAACCAAATGCCATGAAGCAATCATTTCTGTGAAGTGGATGATTTTAAATCGGTCGGTATGCCTGTCTGCCCAGCATTTCGTAGCGCGTTGGACTGGGTGACCTTCCACCTCTGTGTGTGCGGGTTAAATTCCGCGGGATGGCAAAGCCACAGGTCCCCCAAGGTTACGGTGTTCTAGTGGCACCGAGCCGAAGGGTTACAATGTCCATTGCACCGAGCCGAAGAACTGAAAAGCTCAAGTGCTTCTGGATCGGAAAAAAACAAATCGGTCATTAAAATCTTTAAATTTTGGAATGAACTATATACAGTTTTAGAAATGTGAACCGTGGCATATTCTTTACAGACGTCTGTCAAACACAGCCAAACAGGTTATTGATTTTCTAAGCACCATTTATACGTTAAGTAGTTTGCACTTTCTTTCCTGAAAGGTAGTTTTACAAGTTCAAGCAAGATATCGACATACATAAGATCTTTATCAAAGAATGTAGAGAACAAACGGAATGGAGACTATGGTTATGTAAATCCTTATCACAGACACAGATAATGCCTGGAGATAGTGACCGTATTACATTTTGGTACTATAGCTTGCTCAGCTTTGCACCCTAGATGAATAAACGTCACGGAAGTAGGTGTGTACTTTAAACTGACAATCTGAACGTCATCTCTATGTCCTAATATTCACCGTATCCCTAATAATTCAAAATATGATGAAGTGGTTCTGTTCTTTGATCTTATAATACTCGTATTATCGTGTTGAAGAGAACATTAGTTTGCATCATTATGGTCTTTATGTTCTTTACAGAACATTGCTCGTGCTGTGATGCAAGATACTAGAATCTAAGCAAGTCCAGACCACCTCTTTTCTACAACTTTACAGAACATTGTTCTCGTGTGATGCAAGATACTAGAATCTAAGCAGTCCAGAACCTCTGCCTGCAACTTTACGACATTGTTTCGTGTGATGCAAGATACTAGAATCTAAGCAAGTCAGACATCTCTTTTCTCTACTTACACAGAACATTGCTCTCATTAACGATGCAAGATACTGGAATCTAAGCAAGTCAGACACCTCTTTTCTGCAACTTTACAGACATTGTTTACCTCGTGTGATGCAAAGATACTAGAATCTAAGCAAGTCCAGAACACCTCTTTCCTACAACTTTACAGAACATTGTTTAAATGTGATGCAAGATACTAGAATCTAAGCAAGTCCAGAACACCTCTTTTCTCAACACAGAACTTGATCCATGTGAAGTCCTGAATGCTAGAATCTAAGCAGAGTCCCAGAACACCTCACTTTACAACTTTGGAACATTGTTCTCGTGTGATGCAAGATAGAATCTAGCAAGTCAGAACACACTCTCTCTACAACTGTACAGAACATTGCTCCCGTGTGATGCAAGATCTGAGAATCTAAGCAAGTCAGAACACCTCTTTCCTACAACTTTACAGAACATTGCTCCCGTGTGATGCAGATGCAGAGTCTAAGCAAGTCAGACCACCTCTTTCTTTCTAGCTTTACCAGAACCCCATTGTTCTCGTGTGATGCAAGATACTAGAATCCAAGCAGAGTCAGACCACCTGCACTACCCACAGCTTTGCAGAACATTGCTCCCGTGCTTGATGCAAGATACTATAGAATCAAGCAAGTCAGAACACCTCTTTCCTACAACTTTACACAGAACATTGCTCTCGTGTGATGCAAGATACTACAGAATCTAAGCAAGTCCAGAACACCTCTTTTCTACAACTTTACCGACATTGATCCGTGTGATGCAAGATACTGATCTAGAAAAAAGCCAAATCCAGAACACCTCTTTTTCTACAACTTTACAGAACATTGTTCTCGTGTGATCTGAATACTAGGAATCTAAGCAAGTCCAGACACCTCTTTCCCTACAACTGTACAGAACCTTGCTCCCGTGTAGAGTACGAGATACTGGAATCTGAAAGCAAGTCCAGAACACCTCTCCTCCCCAACTTTACAGAACCCATTGCTCCCCGTGTGATGCAAATTTTCTAGAATCTAAGCAAGTCCAGAACACCTCTTTTCTCCTACAACACCTGGAGACATTGATCCGTGTGATGCAAGATACTACTAGAATCTAAACAAGTCCAGAACACCTCACTTTGCAACTTTGCAGAACATTGTTCTCATTGTGATGCAGATACAAGTCTAAACAGAGTCCAGAACACCTCTCCTACAACTGTGCAGAACATTGCTCCCGTGTGGTGCAGAGGCCACTAGAATCTAAGCAGTCAGGAACACCTCTTTCCTACAACTTTACAGAACATTGCCCGTGTGATGCAAGATACTAGAGTCTAGCAAGTCAGACCACCTCTTTCACCACAACTTTACAGAACATTGTTCTCAGTGTGATGCAAGATACTAGAATCTAAAGCAGAGTCCAGAACACCTCTTTCCTACAACTGCTGAACATTGCTTGGCTGCATGATGCAAGATACTAGAATCTAAGCAAGTCCCAGACCACCTCTTTTCCTACAACTTTACAGAACATTGCTCCGTGTGATGCAGATACCACTAGAATCTAAAGCAAGTCCAGACCACCCTCTTTCTAGCTTTACAGAGACGACAACTCTCGTGTGATGCAAGACCTGAATCTAAGCAGTCCAGGCACACTCTTTCCTACAACTGTACAGAACATTGCTTCCCGTCATGATGCAATTATAGAATCTAAGCGAGTCAGGCACCTCTCCTAAACTTTACAGAACATTGCTCCCGTGTGATGCAAGATACTAGAGTCTAAACGTCCAGACCACCTCTTTCTCCCCCAACTTTACAGAACATTGTTCTCGTGTGATGCAAGATACTAGAATCTAAGCAAGTCCAGAACACCTCTTTCCTACAACTTTACAGAGCATTTGCTCTCGTGTGATTTAAGATACTAGAATCTAAGCAAGTCCAGACCATCTCTTTTCTACAACTTTTTGTTAAAAACTTCTTTAATGTTCTGTTGGTTACCCTTCCCCAACAGGGCAAAGGTAAGGTCTAAGGTTCAAACCATGATCTATGGAACTCAAAGGCAAAGCTTAATCCCGTAGTCACACATAATCCCGTAGTCACATAATCCCGTAGTCACATAAACCCGTAGTCACATAAACCCCCTAGTAGAATGAAATTACTTTGATCAGTATATATATATATTTCTATACGTCACATTTTCTCGTGTTCCATAAGTCTATATTATATCTATCTCTCTCTCTCTCTCTCTCTTACGTTCCCAATTCTGTCTATCTCTCCTGTCTCTTGCGTTCCCAATATCTGTCTATCTATTCTCGTGTTCCTGAAGTCTATAATATCTCTGTCTATCTCTCTCTCTCTCTCTCTTGCGTTCCCAATATCTGTCTATCTATTCTCGTGTTTCATAAAGTCTGTTTATATCTGTCTATCTCTCTCTCTCTCTTGCGTTCCCAATATCTGTCTATCTGTTTTCATTCATGAGTCTATATTATATCTGTCTATCTCTCTCTCTCTCTTGCGTTCCCAATATCTGTCTATCTATTCTCATGTTTCATAAGTCTATATTATATCTGTCTACTCTCTCTCTCTCTCTGCGTTCCCAATATCTGTCTATCTATTCTCGTGTTCTAAGAATCTACATATATCTGTCTATCTCTCTCTCTCTCTCTTGTGTTCACAATATCTGTCTATCTATTCTCGTGTTTCATAAAGTCTATATTATATCTGTCTATCTCTCTCTCTCTACTATATACATTCCCAATATCTGTCTATCTATTCCTCGTGTTCCATAAAGTCTATATTATGTCTGGCCTATCTCTCTCTCTCTTGCATTCCCAATATCTGTCTATATTACAATGTTCATAAAGTCTATTATATATCATATATCTCTCTCTCTCTCTCTTGCGTTTCCCCAATATCTGTCTATCTATTCTCATTCCATAAAGTATATATTATATCTGTCTATCTATTCTCGTGTTTCATAAAGTCCTATATTATATCCTGTCTCTCTTTCTCTCTCTCTCTTGCGTTTCCCAATATCATATGCTATCTATTCTCGTGTTCCATAAGTCTATATTATATCTGTCCTATCTATTCTCGTGTTTCATAAGTCTATAGTATGTCTGTCTATCTCTCTCTCTCTCTTGCCGTTCCCAATATCTGTCTATACTAGCTTTCAATGTTCCATAAGTCTACCAGCCTGCTCTCTATCTATTCTCGGTTCTAATTATGACCTCATCTATCTCTCTCTCTTGCGTTCCCAATATCACTATCTATTCTCAAGTGTTCATAAAGTCTATATTATATCTATCTATCTCTCTCTCTCTCAACGTTCCCAATATCTGTCTATCTATTCTCGTGTTCCATGGGTGGCTATATTATATCCTTATCTATTCTCGTGTTCCATAAAGTCTATATTATATCTGTCTATCTCTCTCTCTCTCTTTGACAGCCCTCTGTCTATCCATTCTCACATTCCATAAAGTCTGTATTATGTCTGTCCTCTATTTCCTAAGTGTTTTCATAAAGTCTGACATTGTCTCTATCTCTCTCTCTCTCACCACGTTTGTACTATGTCTATCTATTCTCGTGTTCCCTAAAGTCTATATTATATGTCTATCTCTCTCTCTCTCTTGCGTTCCCAATATCTGTCTATCTATTCTCGTGTTTCCGCAAAGTCTATATTATATCTGTCTATCTCTCTCTCTCTCTCTCTTGCGTTCCCAATATCTGTCTATCTATTCTCGTATTCCATAAAGTCCTATATTATATATGTCCTATCTCTCTCTCTCTCTCTCTTGCGTTCCCAATATCTGTCTGCTCTATTCTCGTGTTTCATAAAAGTCTATATTATCTGTCTATCTCTCTCTCTCTCTCTCTTTGCATTAATGCTATATCTATATATTCTCGTGTTTCATAAAGTCCCCATATTATATACTGTCTATTCTCGTGTTTCACTTGAAGTCTATATTATGTCTGCTCTATCTCTCTCTCTCTCTCTTACATTTAATATCTGTCTATCTATTCTCGTGTTCCCTCAAAGTCTGTATTATATCTGTCTATCTCTCTCTCTCTCTTGCATGTTCCCAATATCCTGTCTATCTATTCCTCGTGTTTCATAAGTCATATTATATCTGCTCTATCTCTCTCTCTCTCTCTTGCGTTCCCAATATCTGTCTATCTATTCTCTAAGTGTTCAACAAAGTCTATATTATATCTGTCTATCTCTCTCTCTCTCTCTCTTGCGTTTAATATCATCTATCTATTCTCGTGTTTCACATAAGTCTATATTATATCCACTTCTATCTCTCTCTCTCTCTGCATTTATTATCTGTCTATCATTACTAATGTTTCACTAAGTCTATATTATATCTGTCCTATCTCTCTCTCTCTCTTGCATTCCCAATATCTGTCTATAGTTCTCGTATTCCATAAAGTCTATCTGTCTATATCTGTCTATCTCTCTCTCTCTCTCTTGCGTTTTCTTAATATCTATACCTACTCTATTCTAATGTTCCATAAAGTCTATGTGTTTCTCTACAATATATCTATTCTCGTGTTCCATAAAATCCTATATTATATCTGCTCTATCTCTCTCTCTTGCGTTCTTAATATCATCTATCTATTCTATAAATGATGTTCCATAAAGTCTATATTATATCTGTCTGTCTTTCTCTCTCTCTCTCTTGCGTTTCCCAGCTTTCCCTGTCTATCTATTCTCGTGTTCATAAAGTCTATATTATATCTGTCTATCTATTCTCGTGTTTCATAAAGTCTATATTATATCTGTCTATCTCTCTCTCTCTCTCTTGCATTCCCCAATATCTGTCTATCTATTCTAATGTTTATAAGTCTATATTATATCTGTCTATCTCTCTCTGCGTTCCCAATATCTGTCTATCTATTCTCGTGTTCCACACAAAGTCCTAGCATATCTGTCTACTCTACTCTCTCTCTCTTGGGGATTCAATATCTGTCTCTACTCTATTCTCGTGTTATATAAAGTCTATGTATATCATATCTATTCTCTATTGTCGTTCTCAGGTGGATGATGGAATTGGTTGTCCACTCCATACGAATGACATCTATACCAATATAAATCTGTGAAAATGAAAACCATTGGCATATTCTTTCCTGCATGCCGCTATCAACTTCACAGTAAACAGGTCGTGGTGCAATGCACTACATACAGTAATGATTGTATAATTGCTTTCTGAACGGTGAGGTCTATTTGTAACGTTCAATAAAAATCACACCCGAACAGTTGCTTCCAAATTGCCCGCTATAGAGTTTGAAACAGGTACCGCTTGGATTCTGAGTGAAGGCTCCATACACGCCGGTCGGCTGAACAGTCAAGGCTGACGGACAGCAAACCCAGTAAACGCTTGTTGAAATCGGACATGTCACCGAAGGACAAGCACCAGAGCTCAAATGGTGTTGAGCAATGTGACGTAAAATAAACGTTATCTTGGCAAAAGAAGCTGTTTCTCTGTCCCAATAGGAATAGTCAGTCAAAATTGGCGAATAGAACGTTGAGAGAAATTGAAAGAAGATTAAAATCTACTGTAAGTCACGAATCACTATACGTGATGCTTTATTCTCAGAAATTGAGGCAACAAATACATACTTGAGTATATGTTATGGCTGCTCCGTATCCGATTGGATGGCATGGAATTTTGGGCAGGGGCGGTACGACATTTTCTTCTGTGTAGCGGTACCCTAGATCTAGATCAAAAGAAAAAAACATATTTTGTTTACAACAAAGCAAATTTCCTTTAAAATGGCTATCACTCTCTTTCTTTCTTTTGTTTTAGCTCAGGCTGAAACCATGGACCCACCAACAAGATAATTCCAGGTACTTTGACAACCTGACTTAGACATAGACCTTCTAACGAGATAATTTAAAGCTTAGTTTAACCTGACTTAGACACCAAATAACAGATAATTCAGCTCGTTTAACTTCAACTGAGACATAGAGCCTTTCCAACAAGATAATTTCAAGCTTTGGATTAACTTCAGCTAAGACCTGCGAACCTTCAATGAAAGACATCTGTTCAAGCTTTGAGTGTACAACGGAACCACTAGACCTTCAACAAGATAATTCCAAGCTTTAGTTTATTTGTGTTGAGACATGACCTAGCAGAATAATTCAAGCTTTAGTTTTAACCCTAGCTGAGACATAGACCCCTTCAACAAGATAATTCCAAGCTTTGTTTAACCTAAGCTTAGACATAGTCTTCAACAAGATAATTCCAAGCTTTGGTTTAACCCTGACTGAGACATGGACCTTCAACAGAATAATTCAGAAACTCGTTTAACCCTGGCCAGGCACAGACCCTGCCAACAAGATAATTCAGAAACTTTGTTTAACCTGACTTAGACACAGACCTTTAACAAGATAATTCAAGCTTTAGTTTAACCCTGACTGAGACATAGACCAGCCTTAGGTATTCAAGTCTTCCTATCTTTTATGAGCTGCTTGCTTTCGTTTTTCCAGCTTTTTCATGATTTATTAATCTATATTTCCAACTCTCATGATGATTGTTTCACTTCATTAGTAATCATATCTTCCAACTCTCACACATGATGATTGTTTCCCGATCCTAAAGATACTCGGTTTGAGTGAGCGTGGAACCAGCAGGATGTGTTTCGAAATCAGCTGATCTCTGTGTGGGTGGATAGTCACTAAACCTTTGCAAGAACGGACGATAAAATACAGGACCTGTCGTTCGGGTAAGGCGCAGAAAGAACCCTTGATGATTTAAAATCAGAAGATCAGTCAGGCACTGGCCAGACAGAAAGATTTGAATAAGAAAGACTACAAAAATAAAAATTCCCTACAAATTATTTTCACCATCGAAATTACATTGGGGGGACCCTCACTTGGTGCTTTGGAGTTCGTGCGCTGTCGTGAGCTTCCTGTATAGAAAATGATCAGAGCACATGAATTTATTCTGCTGGTGTCCTTTCTTCATTTGTTTAGCCCGGAAATATTGTCCTATGCCATCAATCATCAGCATGCTGGCATAATATCTTCTTCGTTCGCCAGAAATGTATATATTACAATGTTGTCTCTGTACTCTGCCTTCCTTTCGTTCCTTGAAATGTGTCTATATGTTCAATGTTTGTACATTATCTTCCTTCCTTTCGTTGGCGTGAAACTCATTTGACTTATATATGTTCAATGTGTTGCCTCTCTTGTATAAACTTCACTGTCCTTTGTAGCTCACACAGAGGTCTGTGTAGTTTTCTGTCAATTCTTCTTTGTTGAGCCAGTGTTTATTTCTGGTGTGTTATTCGGGCAGTCTTGAAGAATGTGCTCATACATGTCCTGATGTACCTGTCATGTACACACAGCTGGTCAATATTGATAACTGTTATACATTAGCTACTGATCCAGAAGCTCTGCAGGCTTTCAGCTCTTCAGCTCAGTCTCATGGACATCCCGTAACTCTGATTTCGGTGCTACGGACTTGCACGCTAAATCCTGGAGAACCTGTGGCTTTTATGTCCAGCCCCCTCAGAATTGAACCCCGTACTCAGGAGCTTGTCACCGTCGTTCAACGCGTTACGAACACGCTACCATTTAGGCAGACGGGCATTTTGTCTTACATGTGGCTGCGGAAGTCGATTGTGTCTGTTCTAAGGCGCAGAATGACAACTGTTTCAAACTACTCATATTATGGCGTGAATAGGCTCGTAATTGATATTTGGCTTTTTGTATTATTTGGGGCTTGTGATATTCGTTCTGTTTGTTTATTCTGTTTGTTTATTCTGTTTGTTTATTCTGTTTGTTTATTCTGTCTGTTTATTCTGTTTGTTTACAACTTCAATGGCTGCACAAATTCTAATGTTGTAGATGTTTATTTATGAAATATTACTATCACACTTACTAATGTTAGGATATCAAGTGTTGACTGCCGTTAGTGGGATATCCAAGTGACTTTTATTGGTGGGGATGTCAGTGTTGACTTACTGTTAGTGGGATATCGAGTGTTGACTGGTGGTGGGATATCCAAGTGTTGACTTACCATTAGTACAGGATATCCAAGTGTTGACTTATGTTAGTGGGATATCCAAGTGTTAACTACTGTTAGTGGGATATCCAAGTGTTGACTTACCATTAGCTGGATGTAAGTGTTGACTTACCATTAGCTGGATATCCAAGTGTTGACTTACCGTTAGTGGGATATCAAGTGTTGACTTCTACCACGTTAATTGGGATATCAAGTGTTAACTTACCGTTAGTGGGATATCCAAGTGTTAACTTACCGTTAGTGGGATAGCCAAGTGTTAACTTACCGTTAGTGGGATATCCAAGTGTTAACTTACCGTTAGCTGGATATCCAGGGTTGAAAGGATCTCATCTCCAGTGAATATAGTCCCTCTCTGGGCTGTAGTGGGAGGTAACCACCAGGTGTCAGGGCAGACTCTTGGGTCACCCATATTTAAACCGGTACAGACCTTGGGATCAGACCAGATTATATTCCTATTGCACCGTAACGCTGAGTCAACAGCGAAATATATTGGGAGATGTTACTCCAGAAAGCCAGAGAGAAGCTAAACGTGTAGTTGCATACATTCAACTCATACACTTACCTCATACATTTACCACATACACTTACCACATACACTTACCACATACACTTACCACACACCCTTACCACATACACTTACCTGTACCCACCACATACACCACCGCCATCACACATACCCTTACCACATACACTTACCATACCTTACCACATACACCCACCACCCATACACTTACCACATACAATTACCACATACCCTTACCACATACACTTACACACTGCCATACCACATACACCCACACATATACACACCACATACACCACCACATACACCCACCACATGCACCCACTACATACACCCACCATACACTTACCACATGCCCACTTACCACATACACCTTACACGCACTTACCATACACTTAATTGGGGATGATATTTTAGGTAAGTGGAAGAATAACTAACAAAATCCAAAAACAGATACCTTAAAACAAATAAAATTATAAGACTAAATGGCATGATTGAAAAAAGCAAACATGTCACCTTAGACACAAAGGCAGATAACAACCTTACAATCTTTCTCCCACATTATGCTATCAGTACCAAACCTGGACGCTGACATTAAATGACTGGGCGAAACAGTCATGACAGAGATGATGTCTACTCAGAATGCAGGGCTAACAAAAGAGACCAGTTGGGAAACTGGAAAGGCATGGAAAAAGATGGATACAGCCTCTGTTCTGAATTTCATTAAGAAACAACAAATGAAATGGTTCTATCAACCTGAAGAAGATTACCAACAGACAGTGCGCCACAAGGAATCGATGTTTGTGATACTAATGGATGCAAACGAAGTGGCCACGCAAAGGTGAACATCAGAGATAACAGAGAGGCAACGAAAGACACTATTTACAACACGCACACAATGGTTTCGTTCTAAATCTCTTTTTTTATCCTGACGCTGTAGAATTAAAACCGAATTACCGATTGAAGAATCACAAACCACGACCACATTCTCACATTTGCCATGTACACTAACCTGACTCTCACATTCCCACACTCATCATGCACATCTTCACCACGCCCTCACCTCTGAATATCACTTATACTTAGCTATCACAAGATTACCGGAAATATTAATATTGTTCTGTATCAGCAAAATCATAATCCTCCCTCGACCATACCCACTTTTTGGTTGCCCTGAAATGATGAAGCAGTCAAGAATAGTTACAGTAACGATGAAGCAGTCAAGAATAGTTACAGTAACGATGAAGCAGTCAAGAATAGTTACAGTAACGTGTACGGCGGTCGCAGAATAGTTACAGTAACGTGCGACCAGTCAAAAATATATAGTTACAGTAACGATAAAGCTGATCAAAATAGTTACAGTAATGCTGATGAAACGATCAAGAATGAATTACAGTAACGATGAGGCTTGGTCAAGAATAGTTACAAAGCAACGATGAAGCGATCAGAATAGTTGGTAACGGTAAGCAGTCAAAGAATAGTTACAGTAACGTGAAGCAGTCAAGAATAGTTACAGTAACGAAAGTTGGTGAAGTTGGGATGAATCGAATTGGTACATTCCTCTCAAATCTTTGTGAGCTGTCGTGCTCTGGACGTAGCTAAGGTCGTGTGATGCACATTTGATCGCGGATAAAAAGGATATGAACCTTCAAAGAAAAACGAAATAAATCAAACAACTCAAAACAAATTTCGAGCAGCTCTAATTCGAAGAATATTGGCGACGCTGGGAGTATACGCTGTACAAATCGTAATGGGTCCTCGTTACGGCATTTCAATTTAAAAATAAAATATAAAGGCATGCAGGCATTTTCTCCTTACGCAGTTTCAGTTTGGAATATCTTCATTTGCACTCCGGACATGTCCATAGGTGCTCCGATCTCTTTTGCAATATCTCCAACAGCGTCCAGCGACCAGCCGTACCAGTTCGATTTTGATTGATGAGCCTACTACCATGACTTTATTGCTTCTGTTCTTTTCTTGCTACTCCAATCTTCAAACCCAGTTCTCGCAATCTAGTAGTTGGCGGTAGTTGGTTTAAATGAAAATCTTCTTTGTAGCCACACTCTAAGGGCGTTCAAGCCCTCAGTTCTATCCATTGCTTCAGCTCCCTGTGATAGAGTATGAAACAATCTCTTCCCAGATGTGGTAAGTGTATGTGGTAAAAGTGAATGTGGTAAGTGTATGGTATTTCTCCATACTGCTCTATCTAAAACAACTCGTTCATTCTTTCTGTGCAGTTGAGTTCGATATTTTCTTGCCTCTCAATAAAACTCGTTTCAGAGTTTTGCTTTAATGCTTCCTTTCTTTCATGCCTTTCCTTTCAATGCTTACTTTGTGTTTCCCAGACAATGAATACAAATCAGGCAAACTCCACTATTCTCTGGGCAAAACTCACTTGAAGAACAGAAGAGGTTTAATCATGTGAAGAGACAGAGGTTTAATCATCTTGAAGAACTGAAGTTTTAATCATGAGGAACAGAGGTTTAATCATGAAGAGACAGAGGTTTAATGTCTTGAAGGGCGGGGGTTCAGTATGTAGAGAGACAGAGTTTAATCTTGAAGAGACAGAGAGTTTAATCATGCTGAAGAGACAGAGGTTTAATCATGAAGAGACAGAGGGGTTTAATCATGTGAAGAGACAGAGGTTTGTCATGTGAAAAGAGAGACAGAGTTTAATCATGAAGAGAGACAGAGGTTTAATCATGTGAAGAGACAGAGTTAATCATGTGAAGAGACAGAGGTTTAATCATGTGAAGAGACAGAGGTTTAATCATGTGAAGAGACAGAGGTTTAATCATGTGAAGAGACAGAGGTTTAATCATGTGAAGAGACAGAGGTTTAATCATGTGAAGAGACAGAGGATTTAATCTCTTGAAGAGACAGAGTTTAATCTGTGAAGAGACTGAAGTTTAATCATGTGAAGACAGAGGGTTTAATCATGTGTGAAAGACAGAGGTTTAATCCTTGTGAAGAGACAGAGGTTTAATCATGTGAGAGACAGAGGTTTAATCATACAGAGAGCAGAGGTTTAATCTGTACAGAAGGACAGAAGTTTGTCATGAAGAGACAGAGGTTTAATCATGTGAAGACAGAGGTTTAATCATGTGAAGAGACAGAGGTTTAATCATGTAAAGAAACAGAGGTTTTAATCATGTAGAGAGTGCCGTATTAAGCCAGCGCGGGCCTATATGAAATTCTAGCGCAGGCCCTCGTTTTAATATTGCCTTCAAATAAAACACAACTTTTACAAACAAACTTGTCTCGATTTAATGCCAGAGCAACTTTAGAGATAATACTAGACAAATCAATTTCTAAGTAATTACATTCAATGCATTAAGATTGAAGAGGATTATTTAGACAGTCTTGACTCATCATGTTTCTTAACTCACTTTTATACACTTTAATGTTGAAAAGAACGTTCTCACTACCAGTTAGTAATCATTAAAGACCAAATAAGATTCAATAAGGCTGTTTTCTACATTTGGAAACTGACTCTAATAAATTTTCGTATAGTTGATAAAATTGCAGTTCAAGAGTCTCCATTCTTTTCTTTCATGCTTGCTTGCTTCCACATTAGTTTAAGAAGTTCGGCTTGAACTGCACAAGTTCATGCTGAAACTTTCTTCCAAAATCCTCTTGGTAAGAGCTTACAATATTTTGATTCTTTTCAGATCTCTTCTGCTATAGAGACTTTAGCTGTCAGGGTATTTCAAATACAATAATCACTCTGTGGTACGCTCTCATGCACGTTTAGCTAAGGCAAGTACATTATCAATTATGACAATAAACTAAGCGACTTTCAAATGTTCAGGTCCTTTGATTTCTACAACTTCATCGAGCGTAGATGAGCACTGAATAAGTATTGCTTGTTCAACTTGCATCGTCTACCAAGTTTGTTGCTGATATTCTTCACAGTCAGTCAGGATTTTGGCTCAATATCTCTGAAAATGCCAGACCCATCAAAATATTTAAACCAAACACTTACAAGCTAAGACATTTTCTGCTCCAGGAGCAGGGTCCCAGGCTTTTGGGACCATGGCATTTGCTACTTCTGCTGCTGGCAATTCTGCACTGCTAGTCAGATAAATATTCCACCATGAATATCCGGCTACAGTAAATACATACACTTAGTACACATGTAAACTTCTCACAAGGGAGAATTTGTTTGAAGTCTTCCTTGGTATTACTGTAGTAAGATAACACTCTCTCCCTCCCTCTCTCCCTCCCACTCTCTCTCTACTCCCACCTCTCTCCCCTCACTCTCTCTCTCTCCCACTCTCTCTCTCTCTCTCTCCTCTCTCTTCTCTTACTGTAACATTCTTGTATCAGAGCAGCAACAAATGTACACAATTCTTCTCTGAAATATTCTTGACAGTCCTCTGTATTGTGTTCCCAGTTGTGGTTCACATTTCTTTTTCCAGCTCTTGTTTTTACTGTTTCTCTTCAGGTTGTTTTGGGTCTTCCACTTTTTTCACCCTCTGGTGTCTATCCCATGTTACAGTTTGTGACAGAGTTAGTCTCCATGCGTATCACATGTCGATCCTATGTCTCCTTTTTAATAGTGCTCATATTCTTGTATTGACACTGTGTTAACAGTTGATAATGTTGATCAACACTATATTTTCCACAGGAAGTTTTGTGTAGATCTTTCGTATGGAAGGTGGAGAGTTTGGACGTATCCTTGTTCTGTTACTTAGCACAAAGATGTAGAAACAGTCTTATGAAATGCAAGTTAGAAATACTATACTAAGGCTGAGGAAGGCAAACACTCTAATACAAACTGGTAAGTGAATGAAACACACTTATAATACAATTTACCCAGGCAAGTAATTGCTTTCAAATGTATTATATGAAAGCTGATGGGAGAGAAGGCATTAAATGGAGGCACCACATATAGTATGCAGTGAAGAAATTACTCTCATCGTGCAGATGGAATCATAAACAACTGCTACATCATTAGCATCCAATAAGGTCGAACTGAATTTGGGGTTTCTTCTCCTGGGTACGACAGTGAGAACATCAGCGAGGTTATTGTCATACCTGAGTCCACTGTCTTCAATCTTCTCTTCAATAATGGCCAGTTAAGTCTGTTGACCTGCAATATGTAGGTGCAGGATAGTTCTCTAGGAAACAACAAATATGGCAATGAAACAAGCACGTGCACTTTACTACTACTATACTATACTACTACTACTACTACTACTACTACACTGCTACTACTACTACTATATTCTTCTTACTTTGCGTTCGTTCTTCGTAATTTTATCCTCTGTGTGATATATTTGATCTTATCGCCAAGAACGTGTATACGTTGCACATTAGTTAGTAGGCCCTAGGCACTAGACTTCTACGTTTGAGACATGCATCGATTTCAGCCATGGCTTCCTTGGTCGCCTCTTACGGCACTTGGCGAAAGCTCAGTGTTCTAATACACGTTACACCCCAAATTCAGAAAACGGTGGTTCTGTTAATTTTGTTGGAGGCCCCAATGACCACTCAGGCAGCTACCTCTCTTCCTATTATCTCTACTACTTCTGCTACTACTGCTACTAATACTACCGCACTACCTTGCTACCTACTACTACTAATATTACTACTATTACTACTACACCCTACTAATACTAATACTACTACTGCTGCTGTTACTACTACTACTACTTCTGCTACTACTGCACGGCTGACTGTCTGCTGCTACTACCTCTGCTGCTACCTACCTGCTACTACTACTACCACTACTAGTACTGCTCTCTGCTGATGCTACTGCTACTACTGCTACTACTATTACTGCTACTATTACTGCTACATACTGTGCTGCTACTGTGGCCACCTTTCCTGTGCACACTGCTGCTGCGTGTATGGCCTTTTTCTGATATTTACAGACGTGAATTATATGATGTTAACTGTGACAGCTTCTGAGTTTCGCTTGTCTCTCTTGTCTGTTTTCAATAATATAAGTCTCTCTTCAAAAGGTTACTGCAACTTTGCGCAATGTTGTTTCCAGCACCTACCTCAAATCCATCTCAGTCGAAAAGTTATTCCTGTTTGCTGGGACCGATGTAAAAGTTATTCATTGCGAGACCTTTGGGCGTCACATATCGACAGTGGTCTGCATTCCCTCTTCCCTCCAAAAGTTTACAAACAGCATTTGTTTCAGTGTCAGCCATTGTCATTCTGCTGCATGTCTATGCATCACAGTCTTCAACCTTTGCAGGTTCATGGAGGATGGGATGGATCTGCTGTAACGACCTCGGTGGGTTGAAAGCGTGCATTTCATTCTACACTGACTGCGGGCGTGATGAACTTTGTGTGGCGGATCTGGGTGGGATGTGCAGACAAGCGCTGTAACAGCAAGAGGCGAATGGCTGAAGTCATCGTGCCTTTGGGGCCAGAAGTGAGCTAAAAAAGGAGCAGAACCCCAACCACCACACGTCTAACCGCGGTCATGCTGCCTGCCCACCTGTATTGGGGTTGTGTTCTGGATTGTACTCTACCGTCACCTCAGCACACACAGGAGAGTGCAGCAGCACACGTCTGCAAGTTGTTATCATCCTTGCGATGGACGACTATCGTGTCTTCTGTGATACTGCTACTGCTGCTACGTCCAGCCATTCCTTAAGCCTGGTGTGCAGGAGGTGGGAAGTCACAATTTCTTTCCTCTCGTCATATTGGAATGTCATTGGCAAGTTAATTTAACCACTTTGTCCCGGGGCGATAGTCGACGTTTATGCGCTACGCTAATCCGACGACTACCGCTACGCACTAATACTGCTACTAATACTAATTTTTTTGTTCAAGAAGCGCCAGCTCGGTTCTTCGGCTCGGTGCAAAAAGGTTACTCGCAACCCTTCGGTTCGGTGCAAACACTGTGAATCTGGTGAATCTTTGGCTTTTCTGCCAGCCATGGAGATAGACCATACAGAGCTTCTACTGATACTAATACATTACTACTGTTGCTGCTGCTGCTGCTGCCACTAATACTGCTGCTGCTTTTACATGTATATGATTGAAGAATACGAAGCATAGTTAGAGATTCTGTTCTGAAAAAAGTATCTCTAGAAGAAAGAGGATCTTTGAAGGCTAGAGTTAGATGGGTGCCTCTGTTGACGAGGTACTCCGTTCGCTTTCTCGTGGAACCATCGATATATTTCAGAGGATACCAGTCTCAGTGTAAGTAAGATCGGAGTCCTAGTCCCGTCAGGACGGACGATAAAACGTAAGTCCTCATGTTCAATTTGAGCACACTTAAAAAGAACCATTTTGGTTAGTTTAAGAAATCCGAAGAGCTGGCTGGAAAGCCACCAGCCCGAGCAAAATTGCTAAGAAAGTTTAAAATAAAATTTCTATAAAAATATCTTTACCATCACCAGTACATCAGGACCGTAGTCGGTGCTACGGGTTCATTACGCTGCCGATGATTTTCCAATGTAAAGAAAGAGATCAGAGCATATATCCGCAGACTCACCAAGAAGCGTATTGGTAAATTATATCAATCAAATCAATCAATCAATCGTCAATACTGAACAATCACTAAAACAATCACTAAATGTGAACTGAAAAATTAGGTTACACAAAATAAATGAATTAAAATATCACACCTCAAGTTGGCTTCTATGTTAGCAGGGCTTATTGCATCCATTATCTTCTTGGAGATGTCTCCGATTAGCCTCCCTGAAAGGGTTTTCTGAACTCCCCGAACTCAAACCTCCCTGTCATCCTCATCTGAGATGGCATAACTCACCAAATCAGGATGCCAATCATGAAGCAAACATGAGGGTACAAATTATCACCAGACATTAACCTCATTTCTGGTTAAGCCCATAGTGTTTCAAGTGGTAGGAATTAAATCCACCATCGTCTGTATACAATGTAGATGTATCTTGATCCCCCTTGTTGTTAATGCCAAGATTAGTATATATATGATCCACTGTCTGGAGCAAGTGGGAATGTATATCATTAACGCTAGAATTAAAAAACACAAATATTATTTTTCAAATAAGTTTTAGAGTAAATATTGCTGCGGCCCGCAAATGAAGCAAAGAATTAGTAACGCATGACCTTAACGAACTAAATGTTAAAGAGGAATTGGCTGATAAACAACATACTATCATAAAATTACATACTCTGGTCACATCAAGCGTCGATGGCCTGGAACAATACTGAGGCAGGGTCCCGGGACGCAGAGGCAGGCTGAAGATAGCTACAAGATATTAAAGAAGCCATGAATACCGTGTCGACAGAAGTGGGTGGACTAGCGCAGAGACAGAGGTGAATTTCAGATGTGATGCAAAGAAGGCAACGTCCACTATCACGAGATACGCACCTTGATGAGCTACCTTAAGACATATCTGTGGGGAACGAACTGATGTAGGGGCAGGAAGCTACCCTGGTTAAAAAAAGCGTTGCAGGAAATAGAATGCGCTGGTCAACTTATGGGCGCGTAACTGACGCAACGTGCAATCGCGCTTAGGCTCAAAAACAAATTTGTAAGTTGACGTTAGATGCCAAGGGTCGAATGATCTGCAGAACGGTCAGGATATTTGAAATATCCAACAAGTTACAGAACTATCAGCAAAATTAAACCGATCAATAAATGCTAAAATAACTGAACAATTATAAGTGTACGTTTGCCAAGATGCCAGTGTTCCTTTTAAACGAAATACATGAAAAATAAAAATAAATTTAAATTATAACAACCAAAACTAGCAGAAGACACCACTGGCAAGAGTGAGTTTATCTCTTTGAAATATATTCCAGTGTAAGCACTCAGAAGTTGTAGTTATCTTCAGAAATGTTTCTGCTAACAAACTTATGAACAAAGAGCACTTCTTACACACTTCAAGCTCGTATAAGACAACATGCACATACTAGTACCAGAGTTTATACAGCTAGATAAGAGTGAACCAATTTAGTCCAAGTATCCTCTTGCTTTTGTTAGGGCAGTGGGGGTGCAGGTGGACAGATTATGATCTGGAGACAACCACCGTGGGTGAGCTGCCCCGGTTATACTACAATAAGTGGAAGTTACTTGCGTTTGGTGAAAGAATGTGTGTGACAGGTAGTGCAGCTACACATCCCATTGTCCAGATATGACTGGTAGTGTAGCAGTTACAACCGTTGCCCAGATATGACTGGTAGTGTAGTATCAAGTTACCAGACATGACTGAGTGTAAGCAGTAACATCCACGTTACCCAGATATGACTGGTAGTGTAGCAGTAACATCCACGTTACTGCAGATATGACGCTGGTAGTGTAGCAATAACATCCGTTACCCAGATATGACTGGTAGTGGCAATACTTTATCCACATTACCCCAGTTTTGGCTGGTACTAATAATAACCGTCCATCGCAAGCGATGACAACAATCTCAGACGTGTACTGTTGCACCTCTCTGGTGTGTGCGGAGGTGACTGTAAGGGTCAATCCTGAACAGAATCCCCCGACATGTAGTTGCTCTGCCAGAGCACTGTAGCTTGCGCTGTATTTGGATTATAGTGAGGAAAAGTTGCGCTATTCGTTATTTTCACTCTAGTCACGGGATATCTGTATCCAGGGGCAAGACCAGTCAGGATGAAGCTGGAATGAAGTGCAGATGCAGTGGATGACCAGGGCTTTCCTAAAATTTTCCATGTTGCTCTGTGCGGTCCACACCGCTCTGCTGTGATCCGCCTTTCTAACCGTTGAGCCAACTAGTGGCCTCATCATAAAGTCAGCCGGATGATGCACACATACAGGCAGACGGTACCTAGATTACCGGTACTGCTAGGCCATCGAACTTCCCTGCTGGTTTGACCACCGAATAGGCGATCGACGTTTTTAGTCGCTGTCCATGTGCGAAAAGTAACTTTACAGGCAAGGGTTGTAATGTTGTAGTCACGTTACAACTATTGTTTCAACCACCTACTTTCAATGTGTAAGTTTACATTTCCAGAAGCAGCGCGATGGTAGGATAGACCTGTCTGGCATATGTGTCTACTCCGAAAATTCACGGACGTTCTCTTGTCCCAAGGTGTGCTGATATTTTCATCAGCACATAACGAGAACCTTGCAGACAACCTGACGCTTTTTAACAGGTTCCGTACGTATTATGACCTTCATGACTGACTTCTTGATATGACTAGTAGTGCCGTATTAACATCCAAGTTACCCAGATACTGCGGCTGGTGGTGGCAGTAACATCAAGTTACCCAGATATGACTGATGAGTGTAGCAGTAACATCCAAGTTACTCGAATGCCTGACTGGTAGATGCCAGTAACATCATTACTCAGATATGACAGCTGGTAGTGCTGGCAATAACCCATCCGTTACTCAGATATGACTGGTAGTGTAGCAGTAACATCGTTACTCCAGATATGACTGGGCAGTGCCAGCAGTAACATCACAGTCACTCAGAATATGACTGGTAATGTCGCAATGCATCACGTTACCCAGATATGACTGGTAGTGGCAGGCATTACAACATCTCGTTACTCTCCAGATGAAGCTGGTGGTGTAGTAACATCCACGTTACTGAATCATGACTGGTAGTGTATTAACATCCACGTTACCCAGATATGACTGGTGATATAGCAATGTGTATCCACACGTTACTCTAGATGTGAAGCAAACAATACAAGTCCAAACGTAGTGGTATTAGGGTTTGGTTGTGATATATTGCATACTCTCGTCAGTGGTTCCCAAACTTTGCATTATCGCAGACCCCCTTTTAAATACATGTTGCTGCCGCGGACACCCAAAACATTCTATATAAATGAACATACGAAATACGAATTATCTTTAGTTGCAATAGTAAACAATACCTGCAATTCGCGTTTTAATAAAAACGGAAGGGTTTTGTTGTGCAGATAGGGCGCACCATCGTAACATCGATACGACTTGCGTTTCAAATTTGTGGCGATTCATCCTGAAGCTCGGCAAAATGTATTGTACAAGTCAGCATGCATGCCAACGTTATTTATCCTATCTTTCTAAGATCGTTTCAACCAATTACTTAGCTTTAAATTTTATTCTTCCTAGCGATTGAGTTATTATTACACCTTTAAGTCAAGAAAGCTGCATTCAATTTCTCGAACCGAGGAAACTTCAAATAGTTTTTCGTTTTGTCTCAGTTTGTTTTTAGACTCGGTCTGATCAGATTGCCCGATGATTTCGCAGCAGAACTAAATTACCCATTCTTTTATAACTGTTTTTGTAATTATTTTTCTGTTTGAAATATAAATTCTCTTCTTCGGGCGTGAGACCCCATGTCAATCACCTCGAGGATCACAGAGGGTCCGCGTGCACCACAGTTTGGAAACCTTTGCACTAGATGGATGAATGCAGCCAGCTAAATCGTGTCAAGTATTAATGAGTGTATCTGTGGGCGCTAACTTTCCGATAAATTACATGTTTGTATAATGGTGGGGGAGGGGGGCTTTTTCATACTTTCAGGTATATTGTGCAGTACAGTGGTGAATTAGTGTTTCTTGTTGTGTTAACGATAGGTTATCTTTGTGTAACTAGTCAGTCCTTCACCTTTGGACGACAGTGATGCAGTCACCCATCACGCCGGCCGCCCTAACATTACGTCGGTCGCTAACATCACGTCGGCCGCCTAACATCGTCAGCCACCTGCTCCGCTGGCCGCTAACATCACGCTGGCCGCCTAACATCACGTCGGTCGTCTAACAACACGCCAGCCGTCTTTACTTTAGTGTTTGTCATGGTACCCGATAAGACTTGGTCCACCTGAAAGCATTTCATCCTGCCGTACAGCTCCCAACAGGCACAGGTCTTCTCAACAACTTCTTTTGGTGACTTACCTCTCTGCCATCCCTTCCAATTCTGTCCATGTTTACTATCCTTTGCAATATCAGCCTCCAATCTCTTAACTCAGGTCTGTCTGGGCCTTTCCCTACTCCTCTTTCCATGGGTTTCAAAACAGTGCCACTGTATCTTTTAATTAACTTCCAGTCAGTTTCTCAATGTATGTCTATCCATCACTTGGCGTTTAACTGCTAGTTCTTTCTCTGCCACTGGTATCTGCTTAGTTCTTTCTCCACTGGTATCTGTTTAGTTCTTTCTACACCACTGTATCTGTTTAGTTCTTTTTCTCTGCCACTGAGTATGTCTGTAGTTCTTTCTCTGCCACTGGTATCTGCCCAGTTCTTTCTCTGCCACTGTGTGTCTCACTTGGTTCTTTCTCTGCCATAGGCATCCTGTTTGGATTCTTTCTCTGCCACTGGTATCTGCTTGGTTCTTTCTTCTCCCACTGGCCCACTCTGCATAGTTCTTTCTCACTCAGGTATCTTGGATTCATTTCTCTCTGCCACTGGTATCATTTAGTTCTTTCTCTGCCACTGGTATCTGCTTGATTCTTTCTCTCCACTGGTATCTGCCTTAGTTCTTTCTCCACTGGTATCTGTTTAGTTCTTTCTCTGCCATGTTGTTATCCTGTTTAGTTCTTTCTCTGCCTTATCTGTTTAGTTCTTTCCTCTGCCACTGGTATCTGCTTAGTTCTTTCTCCACTGGCGGTATCTGTGGATTCCTTTCTCACTAAGGTATCTCTTAGTTCTTTCTCCACTGGTATCTGCTTAGTTCTTTCTCCACTGGTATCTGTTTAGTTCTTTCTCTGCCACTTGTATCTGTTTAGTTCTTTCTCTGCCACTGGTATCTGTTTAGTTCTTTCTCTGCCACTGGTATCTGCTTAGTTCTTTCTCTACCACCTGGTATCTGCTTAAGTTCTTTCTCCACTCTTTCTATTTAGTTCTTTCTCTACCCACTTGTATCTAAACACAGTTCTTTCTCCTGCCACTGGTATCTGTAGTTCTTTCTCTGCCACTGGTATCTGTTGTAGTTCTTTCTCTACCACACTGGTATCTGTTAGTTCTTTCTCTGCCACTGGTGCTCTGCTTAGTTCTTTCTCTGCCACTGAGTATCTGTAGTTCTTTCTCCCACTGGTATCTGTTTAGTTCTTTCTCTGCTGGTGTGTTTTAGTTCTTTCTCTGCCACTGGTATCTGTTAAGTTCTTTCTCTGCTGGTATCTGTAGTTCTTTCTCTGCCACTGGTATTAATTCTTTCTCCACTGGTATCTGTTTAGTTTTCTCTGAGTTCCTTATTCATCTTGCCATCTCAATTTCTCTGTTCTATGTAAACATTCATTTATGAAGGTCTATGGTTTCTGTTATGGTTCTTTTATTTGTCTTGCTGTTTCAGGCACTTAGAATAACACTGACACATTTGATTGAAATATCTCCAGCTTTGTGTTTTGATCTTTGACAGCCTTTACGATCAAGAAAAATGTCCACGCCTACTGTTAGAATTGAACCTGAGCCCACTAACATAAGCATAGTAACTAACAACTGCACTATTGCAAGCTCTCCCATGACTTACATATCAATTGATGTTCAGAGAATTGCAGGTGGCTTTAGGCCTGACTTTATTTGTGAACCAAGGGAGGTTTCTGGCAGAAACCTTTGGAGGCTTTGGAGTAGCCTCTAGTTTCAAGGTGATCAATTTCTTACCCTTACTTTTAGAGTGGTCAGATATATTTTCCAGAGATCCCTGAACTCGAAGTGGTGGATCGTCGTGAGTTCCCTAGTCTTATAGAAATGATGATAAAACGTACTCCAAGTGTTTCATTTTGAGCAGGTGAAAGATTGGCAGTTTAAAATAAATAATAGTGAACTATAAATACTCTCGATTGAAAATTTATTAATTTAAAAAAAAAAAAAAAAAATGTCGACACACATTTGCCACCATCTCCAAGTCATCGAGGACCTAGCCTGTACTCACCGGGTTTCGTGCATTTGCCACTGAGGTCTTCCCATTACCATGAAGAGATCCAGAGACCACCACATGATCACTCACCGAAGTGCAATGACAATGCTCATATCAATCAATCAATCACAATAGAAGGCCACAGACTATAGGGCTTGACAACTTGAAACTATAGAGTAACCATACTCTAGTTTATGTAATAATATATCTACTCTGTAACATCGAGTTCAAATCTCATATACTGATCTGCTATAACACTTCTGCGTTTGCTGCTTAACATATTCGCCGTTGCAAATCTTTTATCGACTCACAAAATATATCAAGCAACACCAGCATGTTTGTAAGAACTTCACCTAGATCTCTCTCTCTCTCTCCTCTCATATGCCAGATGTAACGCCTCTGCTGCTATCATGCTCAAATCATCAGTTGCGTCATGAATCCACGACACCGTTGTTTTCCTCTTTCCCTATTACAGAACGTCGCTGGCTTTCCTATAATGTTCTTCTCCAACTTCTCGTTCCTATTCAGCGCTATCAAAAATACTTCTATTTTCCTTTCTTATTTGCAGCATTATCAATTGATAAAGTTAAGAGCCAACTATAAACTTCTTTAGGCCAAACACGCAAGTTTCTCTCTTCCGTAAAGTGGTCTGACATTTTCCATTGTGGCTCGGTAAACGATGAGAGACGTCAGCGTGTCTTTTATTTTTACTCGATTTTGAGTCGCGGATATTTATCTACAACAAATATTTGATTACTGATATTCTTAGAACAATTCAATTGAATTTATTGCGTATTGTTTTCATCTTAAAATGGTCAAAAGCGTTGTGTTTCTTTGGATATAAATCGAACTACGACTCGACACTAAAAAGAATGTGTGAGTGTTTTTTAAATTCCCATCAAATTCTGATAGAAGAGACAGATGGAAGAAATGCATTCCACGAAAAGACTGGTCATCAGTTAAATCAAGCGTTGTGTGTCGTAAACATTTTCATCCATGACATTATTTATTGTCTGATACATTTATAGATAAATGTGGAATTAAACATAGACTTCCTGGAAGCATCCTGGTTTAAAACTGCTTATCCATCTCTTTTTCCTGAATTGCCATCTTATTATCGAGTCCAACAACCACAATCTCGTAAAGATCCAAATAAGAGTAGCGAAATCATCCAATCAGCAACAATAGAACAGCTGGTGGTTGTCTGGATATTATACAAGATTTTCCAACTTTAAAGTGTGAGATAACAGTAAAGTTAAAAGACTTGTTAGATGAAAACTGGAGAATGCATACAATCACAGAGGATATATTTACTTGTCTTGTTTTGTATACTATGAATGTGAAAGCAAACAGTGCACCATCCATTTCTGTAAGTGTCAATATTTTACCAGACTTGAGTACAATTTTTAAAATAAACAAGTGTCTGTAAATATCTTATTAGTTTTAATTAACAGTAAACTTGAGAGGTGGTCACAGCTGGAAAATTTACTGATCCACTACAAAGATACTGATCCTGCTACTTCTCCAAACATAAGAGTATGGTAATTTATTAGAAGGCATGTAGTAGTTTAGAAATTGTTAGAAATTTAAATTTATCATCAGAGATACTAATACACACATACATGAAAAACATAACATTTATCTTAGAGAAAGTACAACTTGTCAATAAGGACAAATACAGAAGACCTACAGTAGTTGTACATTATGCTTTTCCTATTGGTTTTCTTGAAATCTCCTGCTATAGATTTTCAAAATTCTTATTATGTCTCCACATCCATCTACATTAAAATGTAACTTTCCTTATTCATTGTCTAATGATGATGGCAAATTTCTACATACATGAAATTTAATGAGTGCAGACTTTCTGAGTTGGAAAAGATTGTGCATACAAATGGATGAAATTCATATCAAATCAGCTTCATACTCAGGTGGTAGGTTACTTGGTAGGGCTAAACTCTGCAATCAGCACAACAGTACAGGTTTTTCCCTCATTTCCTCAGTGTTTAAGTTTCAAAGGAAGTTTCGAGCTGTCGCCTATGTCAGGATGACATCAGAGGATTTTGACAAAATTGCTTCAGATCATCAACAGTGTACAAAGTGCGGTTTCCAGTTCTGCAGTACTCAGACAACAACTCAGTTAACGTAAAGTTTATAATAATCTTCTAAAAACAACAGTACATATATAAAAAATCTAAAATTGCTGGTAAAAAATATTTTTTTGTTGACCCCATGCATCTGTTGAATGTCTGTGGAGAAATTGGCTGAACAGAAAGATCGAAAAGACATTATCATATCCCCTACAACCAGTTACTTCTGAATAAACATCAATTAAAAATTTACTAATTCTAGCAAGTAGCAAGTGCTTCTTTTACAATTTGCAGCTTTAGGTTCCTAGGAAATCAAAACAGCAGATTTCATTGAGGGCATTTGGAAAATGGTACATTATGAATGTTAAAGGGAAATTCAGGAAGGAATAGGGCCTAATAATTTTGCTAATCCACTAACTAATTCAGTGAATTTTTCTTTATTTGAAAATTTTTTGTTGGTTGACTGAATAGGGCAAGTTGCCTACTTCAATGGGAAACTAACCAGAGAGACATATTCTACTTTATTGCATTCTGTAACTTTATGATTGAAATGGCTGGGGTCTTCCTTTCTACTTTGAATGTAGAATTCTACTTTTTGAAAATTAAATGATTGTATTTGCTTTGTGTAGAAGGTACAGAAAGGGAAACATTAGTATATATTGCTGGATATGTCTCCAGTAAGATCAGTGGGAAAAATCGGGGCATTTCATGTAAGGCCTTCTAAATGGGAAAACACTGGAGTTGATGTTCAGTCAGAGATTGCAAATGACTACATTCAATTACTGGATAGAGGAGGCTAAATACCCATCTAAACTGATTACACTGTGACGTTTGTGTCATATGCTGCTATGCAGAGGGTCATATCACCAAATTAGAAGCAAAATTTCTGGCTTGTAAACAGCATAAAGCTCTTTATCCCTATTGTTTCATTTGTATTGTGAAACATTGTGTGATAATTTAGTGGTATGTGTGTAATGGATGTCCCAAAAGGCAAGCATTATTTCAAAAGCATTATCCCACTGTCTAATTATTCTTAAACAATTACAGAAAAATGCATAATGATAAAACAGTCAGTTCTTCTAACAAAGAGAAAATTGGCCAAATTTTCCCTTAAGTTTCATCAATTAACCTTTGCACAACCTTCGTTTACACATCAAATATCTCAAGGCAACTTTTGAAACAATATGTATAAGCTAATTTGCAATGTTTGCATGACGGGGGTTTTTTTTCAGTTCATCTGATATAATTTTGTATGTGCTTCAAATGTCCATAAAATGTATAAACTTGGAAGGGTACTTTAAACTTCACTAGCAAGTAATTGTTTATAGTCAATTGTTTACAATATTTTTTCATTACATATCAATGATCTAAGTAAGATGGACAAAATAAAAAAACAAAAAGTGTGCTAAATTAAGCAACTTCTGTGTCTGTTAGAAATGTATATTGTACCTTATTATATTGCTATGTATTACATTATAATGCAACTGTTGTTCTGCAATACTTTTAATCATTTTGAAGTTCTACCATTGAATTTTCTTAAAGCTGTTTAAATATGAATAAAATCAAATATGAATAAACCATGATCATTTGATTAAAATAAAATTCATTTTGACCATATCTCAAGTTTATTATTAGTGAAACACGTTAAATTAAGTTTATTATTATCTATAATCCATTTACGATGTTTGTCATTAAATGTATGTCTGTACAGTAATGGATTTTGTAAAGAGATCTTAAGAATATAGTCAGCCCCCTTTTTTTTTATCTGGGTTTGGGGAATACCTCCCCAGTTGTAAGGCCTGGGCTATAGCCTGGCCGTGCATGGACAGCCTACTCAAGACACGAGGGGGTTTAAAATCTTTCACCTTCGACCCCCTCCGCAAGATTATAAACATCGGGTGGAACAAGAAAACCAAACTCGGGAAGTACGCAACGTGAAAAACTGCCTTCCACCCGGGGGCATGATCAGCGGGGACGACTAAGATGGTTGGGACATGTGATAAGAATAAAAACTTTTTTAATAAAAAAACAAATTTGTTCTGTGAACTTTCGGGGGGAAGAGGCACCAGGGCAGACCACGGGGTTGGATAAAAAGATGTTCCAAAAGACTCAATAAAAAACTTTTCATGGGCCCCCAGCACATGAGAAAAACTAGCTGATGACAGAGTTTGGGGAAACCAAATTACGAAAGGGCGCCGTCTTTTGAAAAAGCCCAAAGATGGCTGAAGGGACAAGGGGAGAAAAAAAAAAACTCAAAATTTGGGGTCACAGTAAAACCTTGCCAATTGACTGTCTGTTTGTAAAGAAAAAAAGTCTATATACCCAATTTTATGAGATGGTGTATACAGTATCTTTTAAAATTTAAAAATGCTTCAAAAATAATACCCGAGAGACTTTTGGGTAATAATGGGAAACACGTACAAACAAAGTAATTAAGCTTTCAAAATCCCAAAACAGTGACGATAAACGCCGTTTGGCCAAAAAAGGCCTTTATCAAAAAACGAACAAACAGGGGGAAAAATTTAAAAATAAAACAAATGGACGACCAAATAAAAAACGTTTTCCAAGGAAAATCTGGAATAAAAACGAATAAGAAATAAAAAGTTTAAAACAAAAAAAACACATAAAAAATAGAAATAGAACGGAAGAGAAACAATGAAAAATCAAATAAATATATAACTTGAATACATGCAACATATACCCATATAGATTATAAAGATGGGAAAGAAAATCCAGAAGCATAAGAATGTAATACATCCAAAATATACCCATAGAATTACAAAAACATGGGGGAAAAGAAAGTACTAAGAAGCATAAGAATTTACTTGAGCCCGGGTCGCAAGGTACCATTAAAAAGAAATCAAAACCCATTCTCCAGAGCAAATCGACTACGATCATCAGAGGAACATGATCGGATGGTTTTGCCCGAATTAAAACTCCTGAATGGCCCCGTATCATTGAAATGGGTAGCTACGGGGGCACAGAGCATTGGCGATATCGCGGGAAGTGTTGGGGGAATCGATTTCCCGGGGTTCCCGCCGGTTTACCTAATATGGCCTTGGGTTTCACCGCTTGCAGATAATGGCAAAATAATATTCGGGGCTCGCACGGGAAAATGTTTTTCAACAACGAACGTGGCTTTGGAAAAAAAACCGTGCGGGTCCCGTATGACATGGGGACAAAATGTTGCAGCGCCGACGGCCACACTGGATGGTGCCAAAATGACTCATTAGGCTTGAGGCGACTGTGAACCAACATATCCTTAATGTTTGTCCTTCTTCGCCAACCAAAAGGGTAGTGTTGGAAGATTGAATGTGTCTCAGGATCAGACTAAGAATGGAGAGATGACCCCAATAAGGGGCTTTCTTCAAGGGGAAATATAGGGTGGGGAAAATTAAAAACAAGTTTCACCTTGTTCTATGCTGGTTAAAAGAGCCTCCTGGCGAGAAAATTTTCCTGGGAAAGGGGGCCGCATAGCAGAAGCAAGCACCTTTCCGGGATAAGCGCTTTTTGGGAAAAAAATCCAGCATCTCGTGAGCTCTATCGAGAAAAACGTCGCACTCGCTGTGCTTATGTTAACAGACCCGCACGGTGTCTTTTCCCAAAACCACGTTCGTTGTTGAAGACAGTTTCACGGAGTCCGTAATTTTATAGCCATTATCTGCAAGGGTGCAACAAGGCTATATGGGAACCGCAGAGACTCAGTGACCGATTACCAACACTTGCGCGATATACGCCAATGCTCTGTGACCTGTAACCCATTTCAATGATACTGGCCATTCGGGAGCTTGCGATGTCCAGGTCGCGCCACCCATGTTCCCTCTGATGATCGTAGTCGAGTTTCTGGAGAATCGGTTATTTTGTATGGTACCCTTGCGCCACCGGCTACCGATTATTCTTATGCTTCTTGTACTTTTTTCTTCCCATGCTTTATAATCTTTTGGGTATATTGCATGTATTCAATTTATATTTTACTGATGTTTCTTGTTTCTTTTTCTATTTATTTTATTTTGTTTTTGTGTTCATTTATTTCGTTTTTTTTTTCCCAATTTCTTGATCTTTTGTTTTTGGTCGCCCATTTTTTTTCTTTTTAATTTTCCCTTTTGTTCGTTTATTGTAAAGGCCCTTGGGGTCGAAACCGCTGTTTATCGTCACTGTTTCGTATTTTGTAAGTATGTCTGTTTGTACGTGTTCCTATTATTTCGCAACGTCTCCCCATTGATATTATTTCTTGAAGCATTACATTGATAGATCTGTATACACCATCTCATAAATGGATATGGCTTTTTGTCTTTACAAAAAGCATAAGCAAGGTTTTACTGTGACAACTCTGAGTTTTCCTTTCTTGTCGTTCGCTCATCTAAGTCTCTTCCAAAGGAGGCCCCTTTTGTAATTTGGTTTCCTCACAACCTGTCATCAGCTAGTTTTTCATGTGCTGGGACCCATGAAAAATTTTTTATTAGTCTTTGCAACATCTTTATATCTGAGCATGTAATGGTTTGTGGTGAGAAAGGGCAAAATGTATCAAATTCCAATAGGGCCACAGATAAAAAAGCCAAAGTTCAAAAGTTTAATTAAGGGGCGACCCAGAAGCTGTTTAAAAATGCAACGCTGGGTTTCCCAAAATAAATTAGGCAGACGAGCTTTATGGAAATACCATGAATTTCCGAAAGATAAGTAGGATGGCCTGATTTGTTAAAGACTAGATTGAAATTTAAGCAGGGATGCGGACAGTTTATGGACGATTTTCAGGAAGATAGACACCGGTAGAGTCAGTAATCATTTGTATGATAATGAAACGAAATGGAGATTTTTTGGGGCAAGACAAGGTGGGTTTTAGTCCCATATAAATAGACGGTGACGAAAATTCAGAAGACAGCTAGAGAAGAGACGGCAGAAGTAGAAACAGAGCTCGCAAAGGGCAGAGGAATGGCCCAGTGTGCTGGTTGAAGAGACCGGAATTGAGTTCGAATATGTGAGTATGGCTAGACACCCCGACAGCCGATAGGACAAAAGAGAGAGAAACAACTAGCAGTAGCAAAAGCTAGAGAAGAGACGTGCAGAACGTAGAGAAATTTGCAGAGCTCGCAAAGGGCAGACGGAATGGCCCAGTGTGGTGGTTGAAGAGACCGGAATTGAGTTCGAATATGTGAGTATGGCTAGACACTCCGACAGCCGATGGGACACATAGAGAGAGAAACAACTTAGCAGTAGCAACTTAGCAGAAGAGACTTAGCAGAAAGACTTTTAGAACTCGGATAGAGATTTGCCGAACATGGAGAGAGTCTTGCAAACTCCCAAAAGGGCAGACGGAATGGCCCAGTGTGCTGATTTGAAGAGACGACCAACGCTGACTTCGGATATGTGAGTATAACTAGACATGTGTAGTGTGGACAGCAGATTCATAAATAGATCCACACAGCAGAGTACCCACGATCAGACCTATAGACAAATGTGATAGAGAATAGAAGTAGCATCTTATAGAGACAGACAGCACTAGAGAAAGCCTTACCCGTTCAACCGGAAATATATATCTTCTAAATTGCCATTTGTAGAAAAGTGACCAAGTTATCAGAGCCTCGTTTTACAGGTATGATCTTAATGTAAAAAAAGAAACTTTCATCAAGAGACAGAAAATAGACACTTTGAAGAAATATATATCTTTAAGTTACAGTAACAGACCCATGGAACACTCAACTGAACAGCTGTTCCACAGAAAACTATTAACATTTTAAAATAGACAGAGGCATTCTAAGGACTTCAGACTAACCTGTACAAACAAGTATGTGATGAACTTGTATTAGAGATTCAATAGAGTGTAGGACTTGAATAGTGAAGATTTGTGCTTTATATAATCAAGTGGTTATAGTTTAGCATTTTATATTGTAAGGTGATATATCATTTTCAGAGGAGGTAATCATGTTGGGACTATATTGTATGTTATATATATATGTATGAATATGATATATGTGTTGTAGATGCAAAGGTGATATATAGGTGAAATATATGCATATAATAAAGATTGAAATACAGAATTGGGTTTCATATATTTATATGAAAGGTTAATTACGGCGTGATTAATATTAGGACAGAGGGATCGCCCACAATGGTGCCGTGACCAGGATAGAACACCCGGGATTGAAAAAAAAAAAGAAGCCACTATACGATTAGACAGTGAGAATTAGGATAGAGAGAAAGAAAACAGAAAATAAATTCAGGAATTTAAAAAGTTAGAGGTGTATTGTTACCAAGTCAAGACGGGGTCAGCACCCCAAACGAAAGTAAGGGAAAAATAAGGGTTGTTGTACTTGGCCCTGGAAGTCACTTTAGTAATAAATTTTGTTGATAGGATAGGCCACAGAGAAGTCTTGTTTTGGTTTTACATTGACTAAATTCAGTTGGTTAATATTTTATTTCCACAGATAGTAGAATTCATTTAGAGATATTTTCTGGAAATTAATCATTGTATTAATCATTAGCGATTCTTCAAATTGTTCCACAGGATAAGAATTTACTTTAATTTCAGTGGTTGGTAAGATATTACATAATTATATTAAAAGTTGATTGTTTGCTAAATTGATATCATGACAGAAGCAAGGTCGACTTTATGTTGGGAGGGGTAGCAGATTAGAAATCAATTTTTCTGGGATATTTGGCAAAATTGTGTGGGATTGGGCACGTTAGCATAGAATGTACATCTAGAGACAGGGTTTGGGAAATTTAAAAAATGGACAGCTTAGAAACTTTTTTGATGAATGCTGGGAGTGGCAGATATATAAGGAGAAGATGGTCTTTTAGAGAACAAAGAAGTTATGCTATTAACTGTTTTAAGGAAATTAGAAACCAGAAATGTCAAGACATTGAGATGAGACAAACTGAAGAACTTAAGCAGCAAAATTTCAACTTACTAGAGAAACTGCAGAATAGTAGTGAAGATAACCAATCTATGGGTAGTACGTTTGGGAAGTTTTACGGAAACAGTTAGACAAAGCGATAGACAGCAGAGTGCTTTGAAGTGAGTTAAATTGGTCGCAAGGAGTTGGATAGAATTAAAAATGGTTTAGACAAGAGATTGACAAAGGGAAATTGAAGTATAGGGATGTTGCTGTTGGGGAAGATCAGAGGAACGAGGGGAAATAAAAGCAGAGATGGAGAGAAGGAAAGAGAAAAACGAGATGAAGAAGGGGTTAAAGAAGCCAGATGACCGTTGACGAGCAAGATGAGGTAATAAAAGTGTTTCAGGAAGACGAAAAATTTCCAACAAGAAGAGATAAATAGGTTGACTGAAGACAAGGAAGGGCAGAGAAACATGATAGAGAGATTGAATGACGAGCTTGACGCTGTAAGTATGGCAGGAGTAGAAGAGAAACCGGAAGAAATAGGGAGTACAAATGGGAAAAAGGGAAGTGCAGGGAACCAAAAGTAGATGAGGGCATACGAAGGATCATGAGTTGATAATCAGAAGCTTGCCTGGCCATCCATGCCATTTATGTAAAGGTATTTCTACTGCAGCTTATTTATCAAACCACGTAGAGGAGCATCAAAATTCAACGTCGATCAACATAAAAAAGTAAAAGGTATAGCGGCGGTTAAAGAAACAAAGAGAACAGAATGTGAGGAGAAAGCAAATTGGAAGGCAATGGAGAAATGGGTGGAGAAGCTGCAGCAAAAATATCGTCAACAGAGAATAGAAGAGGCAGGCCTTGCAGCTGGAAAAGGGATAGCAGAGGTTAGAGAAAAGAAGGAAACAGAGACGGCCGACCTTACCAAGGCTGAATGGGAT
>JADZMA010000289.1:0-38159 GCA_020796225.1 Arion vulgaris
GACTGTGCATCCGAGACCACTTGGGGCGAAGATGGATGTGGTTTGACATTTTGTATCCCGTTGGGATTCAGCCCGATCCCAGATGGACAGCGGATGGGGAGAAGGCCTGAGTCCAAAAAACATGGAGAAGAACGGTGGAGAGAGAGGTAACAGTTTCACGGGATTAGGTATATTGGGGGAACCAAACCACCCCTTTTACATTAGGGGGTGCCCTTTGAGTTGGTGAAACACCTTGTTTCCCAATATTTAGCTGTGACCAGGTTTACAACTGGGAAAATTTTATCCCATGGTATTCGGGGACTCCTTTAATTTTTGGAAACTGAGACCCAGGTAGCAGCTGGGGTTTTGGAAATATATTCAGTGGAACAGATTTAGAAGAGAGACAAAAACTACAGAAGAGATATAGTTGTAGAACATTGCTTGAACAGAGGGGGAGATAGTCTGAAGTGAACTGGGAAAGGAAAAGAAAATTTTTTTTCTTAAGGGAGACAAAACCCAAACATCGACAATTTTGGGGTTTGATGGGAACAAACACCTTGATGACCAGAGAAGATTGTTTTCATATACAGAGGGACAAATAACCTTCCAATCATCTGACGAATATTGGTGTTGTGTGAACAAACCCCTTTGATGACCAGAGCCCTTTGATGACCAGAGAAGATTGTTTTAATACAGGGGGACAAAAACCCTTAAATCATCTGAGAATATTGGTGTTGTTGTGAAAACACCCTGATGACCAGAGACAAGACGACCAGAGACCAGAGCCCCAGTTCAGAGAGGCCCACTTGAGACCACGATTTCTGAACAGAGTATGCCACAAACAGCATACAGAATTGCTGATGACCATGTCAAACTTTGGGTTGATGGGATTTAAAAAAAGGAAAAATTTTTGAACTAAGATATTTTTTTAAATTTTGGAAATGAACAAATTTGGGGGGGAACTTAAAAGGGAAAAGAAAATTTTTTGAACTAAGATATATTGTTGAATTGTGAAATGAACAATTGGGTGAAATTATAAGAGGTTTTTTTTTTTCCAATTAGAATATAGAATGAATTTAGGTTGATGTGAGTTGATGCCTAGGATTGACTTATTAAGATATACATTGGTTTTCCAAAGTGAGGAGTTAGGGGAGAAAGAATCAAATTTTTTTCATTTAAAATTTATTGTTTTAAGAAGAAGGTACTTAATGTTCTTGATTTCAGAGAAAGATCATTCTATTAAATTAAAAATACCCTTTCAACAAGGACCTTGTACCAGCTATTTATAGTTGGAAAAGACGTGGAGCTTGGTAAAAAGGGAGAAAACCAAAGTGGGGGCCCGGGGAAATTTTTTATGCAATCGCAAGAAGAGGAAGATGAGATATGTATGTTGTTAGAGAATAGTTGGAGAAAGTAGTAGGGTTTGAGAATGTAAGGGAAAGGGGGAGGGGAAATTTTTTTTGTTAGAGAATGTAAGGGGAAAGGGGTTAGGAATGTTTTTGTTGAGAGAATGTTAATTTTGGGGAAAGTAGTTTTTGTTAGAGAAAGAATGGGGGTTTGGGAATGTATGTTTTTGTTAGAGAATGTAAGGGGAAAGGGGGTTGGGGAAAGTGGGGTTGTTAGAGAATGAAGGGAAAGGTTAGGAATTTTTATGTTGTTAGAGAAAAGGAATGGGGTTAGGGAAAAGTTGTTTGGAGAATGTAGGGAAGGGGAGAGAATGTATGAATGTTGTTAGAGAATGTATGAAGGTAGGAAGAATTTGTTAGGAATGAAAGAGAGAATGAGTATGTTGTTAGAGAAATGTATGTTGTTAGAGAATGTAAGAATGGGGTTTGGGGAATGTGTATGTTGTTAGAGAATGTATGAATGGGGTTAGGGGAAAGATTTATGTTGTTAGAGAATGATGGGGGTTAGGGAATGATTGTATGTTGTTAGAGAATGTTAAAAAGGGGGTTTGGGGGAAAGATTTTTGGGTTTTTAGAGAATGTAAGGGAAAGGGGTTAGGGAAGTTAGTTGTTAGAGAAAAGAATGGGGTTAGGGGGAAAGATTGTATGTTGTTAGAGAAAGGAATTGGGGGAATGTTGTATGTTTTTAGAGAATTATGTAGGGGTTAGGGGGAAAGTATGTATGTTGTTAGAGAATTTTAGAATGGGGTTAGGAAAAATGTTGTTAGAGAATGTATGAATGGGGTTAGGGGAAAGATTGTATGTTTTTAGAGAATGTATGAATGTTAGGAAAATTTAATTTTTATATTTTTAAAAATGTTGGGGTTTTCTAAAACATTGGTGCTTTTTTATCTGATTTTGCGAATGTTTTTTTTTTGTTATTTTATTCTGTATTTTTTATCACTTTCCATGTCATCAAAAAAAAAGTTTGTAACCCTTTTTCAGTTTTGGGAAATATGCAAAGGATGTTCTATTTTTTACGTTCCTAATACATGATGAAACAGATTTGAAATGAATGTTTAACGTCTAAACTTTACCAAAGTGAAAAAAGTTGGTTTTATAATTGAAGAAGACAGGCAAGAAAATCTGAGTTATAAATCCTTCTATTTCTTTATTCTTCTTCAAAAGCTCCATATCGATCACTTGCAACCACTTTTGTGATTTGTGGGGGATCTGGTTTTAAAAGCCTTCTTCAAAAGTCCATATCGATCACTTCAACCACTCTTTGGATTTTTTGGGGGCTGGGTAAGAGCCCTTTTTCAAACGCCCATATCGACCACTTCAACCACTCTTTGTGATTTTATGATTGATAAAAGCTTTTTCTTTAAACGTCCATATCGACCACTTCAACCACTCTTTTTATTTGTGGATCTGGCCACGAGTTTTTTCCAAAAAGCCCCTATCGACCACATGCTAACCACTTTGTGATTTGTATGATCTGAGCCTAAGAGCCTTCTTCAAACGCTCCATATCGACCATTCAACCCCCTTTTTTGGGGTATGTGTCTGAGCCAAGTTTTTTTAAAAGCCCATATCGACCAACAACATTTGTGATTTGTATGTGACGAACCTAAAGAGATTGTATTTGCCAGTTATGTCCAAGAGGTCAGACTTTGATTTTGGGGTGCTTTTTTTTTTATGGGTTGCTTCCAGGTCCCAAACAGTCGCCTTTCGAATGCCTTTTGGTCACATGGTATATTTTTTGCTTCCAACGTGACCCGGGACCACACGGGGGAGTTTTTCAATCCTCCAATGACGTCCCACATGTCTCCATCCTTCATCAACAAAGTCTTTAAAAAATTCTCAGAAGAATTATGACAGGGGGAAAACACAGACATGTGGATAAAACAAAAGAACCAATGATAAACAAAGGGGGGAAAAAATGTCAATGTTTTTGGGATACCCCGGGGAAAACACAGCCACAGGTTTATTTATTGTCCTGTCGGTGTCACAATTCTAGCCACTAGTTAACCTCTCTAACGTAGTTGTTGGTGAATATCGCTTCTCAAGGCTTGTGGTCCGGGTTCAACTCCAGCTGTGGGCATGGAATTTTTCCAGACCGCGACAGCTCTCAAGTCAACCCAAACTCAATTGGATACCAGACATGCTCGGGGAAAGTAAAGGCGGCCGGCGTGATGCTGACCCCATCACCCATCATGTGCCGACCTTCAATGAACAATACTGTATTGTCATATATACCACGAGGTATGAAAGGGTTCAAAAAGGAAGCAAAACAAGTTAACCTCTCTGTCTGTAATGTTAACATATGAATACTACTGTCTATGAGTTTTTCCACAATATTTTGTTAATACTTTTACTGCTTATGCATTTTTCTTTGTAATTCATAAGTTCATATTAATATTGTTTTTCTATATTTTGATGAGTTATAAATATAGTTGACACAATAAAAATGAGGAGACAGAAGTCGTTGGGACATGCATTAATAATCTTCTTCTTCTTTACGTTCGTTCTTTACGACCAATTTTAATCACTCTTTGTGATATGTTTGATCTTGCCAAGAGCGTGAATAGTTGACATTGGTTTGGTAGGCACCTAAACACATAGACTTCTACACGTTTAGGACATGTGCATCCGATTTCAGCCAATGCATTAATCATGAAGAATACCAGACACACACCAGTGTCTTTGAAATGTAATACGGAGGCAAGAGAGGTATGGGCGATCTAGAGAGACGAGGAGACGAACTATAGACAGAAAAAGAAACGAGGTGGGAATGACCTGAATGAATTGTTGGATTGCTCAAGACAGATCTGGTTAGAGGAAATTGTTGATGTATTATGCTTCAAGGAGTTAAGAGAAGAAGATGAAAGAGATGACAGAATTGTTTTTGTTTAAAGGATTTATGTACATGATGATTGATTGATTGATAGAATCATTGATAGGATCATCATCATTGCACTTCGGTGAGTAACTATGTGTGCTCCGATCTCTTTCTTACACAGAAAGATATCAGATGCAGTGCACGAACTTCGTAGCACCGGCGAAGGTCACCGATGTCATTTTGAAGACGGTGAAGATATTTTGTCGGAATTTTATTTTTAATCTTTTCCAACAAATTTTGCCCAGGCAGCGGCCTTCCAGCCTGTTCTTCTTGATATTTTGAACTGTCAATGGTTCTTTTACGTGCTCAAATTGAACATGAGATCAACGTTTTATCGTCCGTCTCCCATAAGACTAGGAACTTGATCTCACCTACATTGAGCTCAGGGATCTCTGGAAAAATATCCAGATGGCTTCACGAGAGAGCGAACCTGGTACCATTGACGAGCACTTAACATCTAGGTCACAGAGATCCTATATTCACGTTGTTTTCATTAGCTATCACATAAATACATCATCTCAACCACTTTATATATATATATATATATATATATATATTGATTTACTTACTATTTAAAGCTATGAAAATATGTGGAAGGTTTAGTATAAAAAGAAAAGAGTGTTCTATATAAACGACCACTATAGTTGGCTGGTGGTGTGATTGGTTCAAATTTGTATGCCATTAAAGTGGTTAATGGTATATATTGAGTTAAGCTGCAATACAGACATAACTACTTTATAATGTCTGTCATTTGTTGCAAGGTCCCTTAGATTGTATATTTCTTAGACTTTGTGTGAATTTTCTCAAATTCTGTAGACTTGATAGAATGTTCCAGACAAACGATATATCTCCCAGAGGGCTGCAGAGACGAATCTTTAAGATTGCAGCTCTGTTCTATTGCAGTGTTTCTGTTTCCATACAGTTTTACATACTATATTTAGTATTTATTTCACTAGTATTTATTTACCAACTTTATTACACAACTCTGATGTGTTTTACTTTTGGAACTTGTTTTCGACAGTGACGGCTCTCAGATCACCCATCACCCAGCTTTAGTTGCATACTAAAGAAATAGTTGGAAGAAAATGTTGTCGGCATGAAGTTGGCAACATCACCAACAGTGTACATCCAAAAATATATATCCAGGTCATCCAAAAATATATATCTTCTTCGAATGCTCTATATCATAGATTTTCAAACTTTTTCGGCCCACTGCCCACTTTTGACAAATATACTTTGTAAGCCCCTCCACATTATAAGAGTTTTCCAACGCCCTCCCCACATATATACATGCTCTATTGTCCCCTTTGACATAGAAAATTAATATATTTTGTCATACATGGTCAATTCCCAAAATATTATATGCATGAAATAGAAAATTGATGAAAATGGATCGTTTAAGACAGGCAAAAGATAAATTTAAATGCAGAATTCAAGTTCTTTAATGATTATTCAATCGCAAAATCACGATAATAATTTATTTAAAACTATTTATGATTAATTTCTTCTTAAGGAGCCCCCGACCTTACTCGCCTGAACACCCTAAAATTCTTCTGAACCCACTATCAACCCCCACCGAAGGCTTCAGCGCCAATGGGGGTACCGACCACTTGGGAAACGCTGCTCTATATCAACCACTATGTGTTTGAGTGATCTGACCCCAAGAGCGATTGTACGTTGGCCAGATATACAAGTAGGCCACAAATCCATTTCTTTAATCGTGATAAGATTAGTTCACATGTGTTTTAAATGATTGAAAGACCATCATAATATTGTTGAACTTTTGATTTCGGGATTTGTTATATACTAGTGTAGCCTCGCTAGGTAATATATCAGTCGCCCTCTCGACACGCCTTGTACGTTACAGTGGTACTATTATTACAGTGCTACAAATTCGCAGAAATGCTGTCCAATTTTAGGTGCAGAATTTGACGTTCTCGCGTTTTTCCGGTGACACAGGACAATCAGTTGATAATTAAGAATTTCTATGTTTCAGAGCTTTCAATTATTTCTAAACCTCTCAGAGGAGAATAAACAAAAATGTGCAGCCCTCTGATATAAATTGTTGATGATGCTGTAGTTGACGTCTGTTTTTTGGGGGTTTTTTTCCATACAATGAATGATAATGAGTTCGAAAACAGTTGTTATGGACAGTTTGAATCCCCTCAGCTTTGTTTTTTTATTATTGGTTTCAGTGAGTATTACATTGCGGTGGGCGTCTATAGCTTTAGCATTAGTTAACTCAATCACATCCGAA
Source organism: Arion vulgaris (assembly GCA_020796225.1). NCBI lineage: Eukaryota > Metazoa > Mollusca > Gastropoda > Stylommatophora > Arionidae > Arion > Arion vulgaris. The sequence continues at coordinate 6,523 of JADZMA010000289.1, forward strand.
GCCTACCTTGTTCAAACACGAAGGCTGGCAGTTTTGAAACACATTTGTTTCCGTGGATTTTTACACACGCTAAAATAGACTCACCGTTCAGAAAGCAAGGGAAAAACTACTGAATATATAATGGTGTTAGAAAATCCACAACTCGTTTACTATTGTTGATGGTGAAGTGCTGTAAAGGATATGCAACGATTTTCTTTTCTAGGTAAATTTGATTTGAAGATGTAGTTTGTGTTCAAATTTGTAGACTTTTCTATACTTTTTTCGTGAGTTTTCTTTTAACCTTTGGTTTTTAATTACATATAGTGTCAGGTCAAGACGAGATTTCAAAACGACCCTTTTCTGTCGCTTCCTAGATAGTGTCTTCGTCGCCTCTGTTATCTCGGGAGATCCATTTTATGGCATAATAATTAAAATAACATACATAATTATTCATCAATTTTATGATGGTTTTCCAATCATTTAAAGAACACTTGGAACTAATTTTAACATGATATAGAGAAAGTAACATTTAACTTGATACCCTGGTTTCGCCTACACAGAGAGTCGACAGAAAATTATAATGAGTACGAAGCGAAGAAGACAACGCAAAATGGAGCGACGGCATAAAAAAGAGCCTTACGAAAATAAATATCAGCTTACAAAGTGCATTAAAGCAAGCACACACAAGTCACTAGGCTCCTCCCCCCTCCTTTTCCCCAACAATTTATTAAGAAGTAAATGGGGGAAGAGAAGAAGAGATCATGCAAGTTAAACTTGGACGAGAGAAACGAAAAATGTGTGGATGGGAAAGAGTTGAATATATTAAACGTGTACCAAGAAGTCTCAAACCCCAGGAAGTGCTGTGCTAAAAAGGCAAATATAACAGCTGTTCGGTTAACATTATAAACTAGCAGCACATCGTACTCGCTCAAACCATATTCCGGTAAACAACAAGAGGAAGAGGCAGACCAAGAAAAAGATGGATTGATGGAGTACATCATATTGTACATCTTAAAACTACAAAATATCACATCATATCAAGGACCGAGCGTGACTATCTCGGAAACCGGTCATAAAACCTGCTTCTCCAAACTTCAAAACAGTAGAGAAGGACAAAATGAAAGAAAAGAGCAAACAGGACCGAAAAGTGATGTCCACGAGCTAGGAAAAAGGGGAAAATAATAAAGAAGTGTAAAGCCTTCTGCAAAGTATATTAACTCAAGGATATCTTAATCCCCCATATTATATTCCTTTACTTAAATTTGGGAATTTACTTAATACAGTCAGTATTATTAAAACTTTGGGATTCGCCTGTTCAACTTCTCTATTTTGTGTTTTGTTGTTTCGTCTCTATACGATCTGGTAATGTTGGTGTCTGTTTAACAACGAGGCAATGAAGTGAAGAATCTCACGTCTACTATTACTTCTAATAATTCTTTTGCTACTTCTTTACTGCTATCATTACTACTACTACTACTACAACTACTACAAACTACATACTCCCCATCCCCTACTACTACTACACTACATACCACTACTAATACTCACTACACCATACTGCTACATATTAAAAACCTTTTGGGATAATTTATACTAATGATGCTCGTCCATCACGGATGATGATGACCACACAAATTTTCATCCAAGGAAATGAATGCGCCATGTTTGTCTGTGTGTGTAGATGACATGACCCCGATACGGGCTTGAAATGTTCTTGTACAGTGTGGGCAAGGTATACTTGACTTGTGGGAAGTTTACCCTTTCTATTTTGACGTTTTTGTTCCATCCGTGTGTCTACCTACTTGCAGGCCGAAGAACCGTGTCGAAGAAGTGCGCCAGGCTGATCTGTCTTGAGCAACATTCTCCCAGTTGTTAAAATCTATGCCAAAAGATTTCAAAGAGTTCTTGAGTGTATCTTGAATCGCTTTTTCTGGCCCCCTGTTAGCGCTTACTGCTGCAGCTTACCATAAAGAGTCGTTTGGGTAAACATTGCTACAATACTACTACTATTACTACTGCTGTTACTACTACTATTTTTAATAATGACACCTGTCTCTACTAATGTTATTACTACGTCTACCAATATTACTATTGCTATTATTATTACCCACTTTGCCCAATTTTACTACCTACTATTACTACTATTACCACTACAAATTAATACTATTACTATTTTTATTAATACTCCTCGCTTCTACCACTATTACTACTACATCTACTACTACAACTACCGTACACTAGTACCACTAAGCAAATTACAACCACTGCAACTACTACAAGACAACTACTAATACTGTTACTACTACTACTACTACTACCACCACTAAATCTTTCCACATGAAAGTGTTTGATGAGCCATCAATCAACCGTGCTGTGTCGGGTGGCGAGGTGATCCCATGTCTATCCCATCGATCTGTTTCTTGTACAATCCATCAACTCTGTCACCAAACCATTGCCGAACCACGATTTCAAGCCACTTTGTCTCCCTTTCTCTTTCCCCGTATTTGCCTGTTGTAACCAAATGTTCTAAATTGCCCTTCTAATTGAGGGCCAAAAACCTAGATTGTCTGCTTCTTATGCGATTGGATTGGGTTTCGAATGAATCTTGGACCTTTGAATCTTGAATGACAAGATTCTTCCTTTACCTTTCTAGCTCCTTGAACTTTCAACATTCTTCTGAGAAATCACATTCGTGGCACCAATGTTCTTACCATTTGTCTGTGCCTTGTCCATGACTCACTGTCATTAGTCCAATTTGAGCATAATTTATAATCAAAATGAGAATCAGGAAAGGAGGTATACCGGCAAAGAGAAGAGGAAAACCACGGAGAAGATGGATTCAAGGTATATCTGATGATTTGAACATACGGTTGCTGGCGAGACATCTGGTCTATGAGAGAGAGAAATTCCGGAGAACTGTTGGGATGGCAAAGTTCTGCTCAGGACAAGCTAGTTGATGATGATGATATCTGAAAATATGAAAAAATTAAAGATTGTTTCTAAGTTGTTTTTTTGTAACCACTTTAATCCCCATGGAGTTATCCTGAGAAGTAATTATTTATGTTCAGATATGTTCCAGAGGTTCATAAGCCCTTTCTGTGATATTTCTTGAAGTGACTAGCAATCTCTTTTATCTAACTCGCCTCTTAGACCAACTGTTTCACTGTTATACACACACATCGCTTTAAAATTTGATTCACACTCTTAAAATTGTCTTAATATTTTATTGGTTGTCTTTTCACTTATTTTACATGCTGTTATGCCCATTCATTTTTTTCTAATAAATATTCTTTTTAATTCACTCTGTCTCTTCTGTTAAGTATTATTATTTCTTCAAGCACATTTCCCAACCCCTGTCGTATCTTTTTTCTCTTTTAATCTTAGATGTTTAGTGTCTGCGTCTGAGATAGGAAATATGATGGGCAAATCTTCTTATATGTGAGTTGTTTCCTCTTACATAAGTATAGATCAGAGGTTCCAAACTTTTCGGCCCACCGCCCACTTTGTACAAATAAAACTTTTTAAAGCCTCCACATTATAATAGTTTGCCAACGCCTCGCCCCAATTTATACAACGCCTCCCGCTTTTATTTTCTTGACATACCAAATTGATATATATTTTATCATTCATGGTCAATGTTCAAATTATTATATACATGAAATAGAAAATTGATGAAAAAAAGGATCGTGTAAGACGAAAAGAAGAATTAAAATGCAGAATTAAATTTTAATTTATTATTCAATCGTAAAATCAAGAAAATAATTTATTTTAAAAAAATTTATTTTTAATTTTCACGGAACCACCGAACCTAATCGCTTGAATACCCCTCCCCCAAATTTTCTTAACTCCCCAAATTTTCCCCCTTTCCCCAGAACGCTTTAGACGAACTACGACGACATCTGCAAAATGCAAAAAGTTTTTTTTTTTTTATTGGGCAATGAAAGTGTGGGAAGTGCACCAATTCTCAGGTGCCAGATACTGAACCCCTTGACAGAAATGCAATTGAAGTGCACTATTTAGTCACTCACAGTTACACATTAAAATTGACTTAAACGTCACTTTATATCTTGACTGGCACCAGATGATGATGCTTTCAATGTCATGCCATCTCAACCCCAGAGTTCAAAAATGTCTTGCTCAGAGATAAGATCACCTTTTTAGTGTTTATGTCAACCAAAACTACCATTGTTGCTTGGGAGTTTTTTTCAATTATTGACTACAAGTCAAGGACACTGTTAAAGGTTAGAGTGCAATCGTTCACAGTTTGTTTCAATTCTGGTTAAACTTGAAAAAGAGTACTCAAAGTCAGGGGAGGGTTACTGACAGTCAAACCCAGTGGTTCTCAAAAGGTGTACACAGGCGCACAGCAATTTGGGCCTGACATTCCTAGGTGTGCTCTATGAAATCCCAGATCAGAGGTCGGCAACGCGGGACCAGGGACACCAGGGAAACATTTCAAGACAAATCAGGCCCATGCTTCCATGGCAGAAATTAAATGATGAATAATACGTGACCTTTTTCCCAAATTTTTTCTGTTTTTCTTGCTTTGTCATCTTATTTATTACGTTTGTGTGTATAGTGGGCCCACTAATTTTTGTAGGATTTGGGCAACGACTTCAAATAGTTTGAGAACCACTGGTCTAGACTAAAAGGAACGAAAGACGAATGGCTGACTTGATTTCACCGGGTTTTCTAGACATGACTTGGTCCCTCTTTCGCAGAAAAGTAACAACCCATCTGACGAGAGTATTGAGCACATTATGAACTCTGTAGATTAACCTACAACTTTTGTGGTTTCTAAATATAATATAAATATGTGAGCTAGGACGAGGTCTGGGTTAAATATAATATAAATATGTGAGCCTAGCGACGAGGTCTGGGTTTAAATATAATATAAATATGTGAGCCTAGCGACGAGGTCTGTTTAAACCCTGACATTTCTACTGCAAAGTAAATGTCTTGATAACGCACCACGTGACTCAAAATGTCTTCATTGCACATTTTTTAGATGTGTAGACTGGAATCGATCATAACGAGAATCGAACTTATTCACGTTTGTGACCGAACCTATAGAGCTATCATACGTCCTACGCGAACTCTCCATTCCGTTTTTTTAACGACATGGGCACTGAACTCTTATAATGCAAAATAAATCCTTCAAGGATGGCGGTTCTTGAAAAAAAGGAAATTGTCCTGTAGACCCTTGTAGGTATTGAATCTAATGTTCTTTTTTTATATATATATATGGAACGCATCTGATTAATGACTGTGGGACGTGGCTGCCATATGGCAAATGCATTAACAATACTACAACAATACTACATTAATCAATACTACAATACAAATAATACTACACAACAACACTACAACAATACTACATTAACAATACTACAACAATACTACATTAACAATACTACAACAATACTACAACAATACTACATTAACAATACTACAACAAAGTAATAGTAATAGTAATATTGAATGAAAATCATGACATATCCTTTACAAGACGTCGCCATCAACCAGTTAACGAGTGGTCGATTTTCTAGGCATCACTTATGCGTTCAGTAGTTTGCCCTTGATTTCTGAACGGAGTGGTCTATTTTAACGTTGATAAATTTCAAGGGAACTAATCTGCGTCCAAATATGCCTGCGGCGGAGTTTGAACCAGGTATGCTTGGTTGTGATCGAGTTCACTATTGTCTAAGCTACAGACGCTGACATAGTAACATTACTAGAGATAATAACATTAGAACGTAATCCTGAATACAGGTTAATATTTTTTTTTTATATGAAGCTGACGAAAAAGCTGAATCATAATGTTATTGCAGTATGTACACAGAAACACCTTTTTATTTCTTGAAATTCTTATCAACGTCAGATCCAGATAAGGGTTTAAAGGGTTTTTAAGCCGAAGGATTGACTTCATTGCACTGGTTTTACCCATATGGTTTGGTCTCTCTCCGCAGAAATGGCAAGCCACCTGCCGAGAGTATTGCACAAAGCACATAAATAAAATAGAGCACCAGTGATATATCCCACATGCGCTATGAGCCGCGGGCCTCGTGTTGGACTATACTGTCGTAGGGTATTATGTACAATGCTGGTCACTTCATACTTCTAAACCCAAATATGTGGGAGGTAGGCAGAAAGAACCTACGAATACCATGGACAGAAAAAAGAAAGAACACTGATGTCCTGAAAGAACTTCTTCTTCTTCTTTGAGTTCGTTCTTTACGATCAATTTTAATCACTCTTGTGATATGTTTGATCTTTCCCAAGAACGTGTATACGTTGCACATTGGTCTGATAGGCCCCTAAACACATAGACTTGTATACATTTAGGACATGTGCATCCGATTTCAGCCTAACCTCCTTAGTCGCCTCTTACAACACGCGTGGCAGGTAACAGTGGTTCTATTCTTTACACACCAAATTTGGGTCCCGGTAACCACTCGGGCGCCTGAAAGAACCAAATGTTAAAGAGAATTGGCTGATGAACAACATACTATATAGAAAAATTACATACTTTTGTCACATGGCCTGGACAGAACAATACTAGAGGGCAGGGTTCCAGGACGCAGAGGCAGACCAAGAAGAAGATGGCTTCAAGATATTAAAGAAACCATGAATATGACCATCGACAAGGGATGAACAAGCTAGAGACAGAGTGAATTTCAAATGTGCTGCAAAGAGAGCAACGTCCTATAAAGGATACGCACCTTGATGAGGCAGACTAAATCATTTCTTTATTTGTGAACGATAATTGTGTGAATTACAACCAAAACTCTATTTTGATAGATTTGAAAAGCGAACCTCTGTTGGGAACAAATGTGAAGTAGATAATGGAGAAGAATATGAATAAAATGATAAAAAAGAAAAGCAGAAAGGGAAAGTAATGAAAAACAAGAAGAATAAAGAACAAAACGAAATACAAAGAGAGAAAAAATGTAAAGTAAAAAAAAACATAATATTAGGAATAATTAACAACAACATTGAAGAAAAATGTAGACTATAATAAAATCATGACAGCAGGAGAACAAAGTAAATAAAATGTAGACGAAAATAAAAAGAGAAATGGGACAATCATCATCATCATTTAGCTTGTCCCTGTGGACGCTTGGTTATTGTGATATTAAATTAAAATACTTCCTTGTCCAGCTCGAGGTGTCCAAAACTCTGAGGTCATACTGAACTCGTCTGTGACATCTTACATCTAACTTCTTCCTGGTCTTCCTCTCCCCATTCTGCCCGACATTATGATCTCCAAAACGATATTCTCCAGAGACTTAAGTCGTTTTATATGTTCATAATATGTCATATTTCTCATTTTATTTTTCCCACCAATTGATTTTGTTTATTATTTTTTTATTTTATTGTAACTATTTCATTATTTTATTGCAATTATTTCAATTATTTTATTGCAATTATTTCTATTATTTTATTACAATTATTTCAATTATTTTATTACAATTATTTCTATTATTTTATTACAATTATTTCAATTATTTTATTACAATTATTTCTATTATTTTATTACAATTATTTATATTATTTTATTGCAATTATTTATATTATTTTATTACAATTATTTCTATTATTTTATTGCAATTGTTTCTATTATTTTATTACAATTATTTCTATTATTTTATTACAATTATTTCTATTATTTATTTTAATTATTTATATTATTGTAATGTAAATATTTATATTATTTGATTGTCAGTATTTATATAATTACATTTTAATTATTTATATTAGTTTTACTGTAATTATATATATATATATTTTATTTTTTTATTACTTCTATTATTTCAATTTATTACAATCTTTTCAATTTTAAGATTTTGTAAAATTGATTTATATATTCTCTTTTCTGTTCATGGTATTTCGAGTACACTTCTATAGATATTTGACTTCAAAAGAATTCAGTGGCGACTCGCCATTAAGGGCAAGTGTCGCCGGGTCCCACCAAAAATAATGTTTAACATGTATTTATTATTTAATAAACTATTTATTCAAACTTTTAACATCATACTGGTTAAATTTGAAAATTGTATATTCATTGGCCTCTTTGTCTCAGGAGACAATATGTCTTGTGTCACGTAGTATGTTCTGCGTTAAATCACAACCTTTCCTGTGGCTGTAATGGCCTATTCTGGAGTGGCAATCCTTGCCACAGTTGTTGCAGGTAAAACTGAAGACTGGAGCTGGTACATAGGATGTTCTCTCTGCTCTCTGTGCTCTCTTTTGCCTCCACATGTTGTGATGTTTTTCTTCTTTCGTTTTGAGCGTCCCTCACTGCCGCTGGCCATGCTTGTCTGTCTTTGGCCAGCTGATCCCAGTGTTCTTTGTCTATGCCGCATGCAGTTAGATCACGCTTGCAGGTGTCAATGAAGCGTAATAATGGGCGCCCATGCTGTCTAGCACCAGATGCGAGTTGACCATATAGAATGTTCTTTGGGATTCTATCATCGCTCATACGGCACACGTGTCCCAGCCATCTCAGACGTCGCTGACTCAGCAAGGTGTACATGCTTGGAATGCCAGCACTGTCCAGGACATATATTGGAGATGTGGTCTTGCCATCGGATGTTGTATATTCGCCTGAGACAGCGCATGTGGAAGATGTTGAGGCGATGTTCTTGTCTAGCATATGTGGTCCACGCCTCACTACCATACAGCAGAGTGCTGAGAACACAAGCCTTATATACTTGTGTCTTGGTGTTTCTTGTGAGTGCCCTGTTTTCCCATACACGCTTGGCTAATTTAAACATAGCAGTGGGGGCCTTCCCAATGCGACTACTAATTTCATCATCGAGGGAGAGGTTGCTGCTGATGACAGAGCCAAGGTATGTAAAGGTGTTGACTACTTCAAGCGTATGACTACCAATGTTGATAGATGGGGCTCTACTAATATCCTGGAGCATTATATTTGTTTTCTTCAGGCTGATGGTCAGGCCGAATTCATTTGATCCTGCAGCAAATCTGTCCATGAGGTGTTGTAACCCTTCCTCTGTGTGTGATGTCACTCTGTGTGTGATGTCACTCTGTGGAGAAATGTCATGAACAAAGAATGCCACTGTACATTGCCTTCATAGATCTAACAAAGGCATTTGACCTAGTGAGTAGAGTTGGCCTCTTCAAATTGTAAATATAACGCTTAAAATAGATGCAGTCTGAAATTCAGTGTCTTTTCTCTCTAATTAATATACTTCATGCATTTATAGTGCACTATTTTTTGGGGCCAGTAGAAATGTGGTCTATTTAGACCGTCTGTTAACATGGCTAACTAGGAAGTCTGTCTTGACTGGTTATTTAGCACATACATATTTGTGATTTTCATTCATTCAGTAGGGAGATGTGTACGCGGCCAAGCCAGTACACATTCAAACGGTGTTATTGCGCTAAACGTTAGTACTGGTGCGTAAATATTTAATGATATATAAAAGTAATAGAAAATAATAGAAACAATTAATTAACCATAGCAAAATAATTTAGGTAATAACCCGTTCCATCAATATACTTCTGTGTACGACAATGTGTTCAAACACTTTTATAAGTAACACTGTCGTTTGGTGAGTTCAGTTGTGTACCTTAGTTATATGTTAGATCATTCTAGTAATGTGGAGGTAACGTCCTGGAATATACAAATAATAGTAAATACTAAAATATAACCTAACCCAATACCATAATTTTTCCGAAAAGTTTGACGGGCCCCCGCCAACAAAAATGATTACGAGAGGCCCCTGAAGAAATTATTTAACTTTGCAACTGTGTCATGAAATAATCACTCATGTTAAACTTTATTATGATATTTACTTGTTGTATATTCCCACTATTGGTCCTACTAGCGTTAAAACTACACACAGTTAACGTTTGTTTCAAGAGAACTTGGGAGTTTAATAAGAACAGTTAAGAAGTTTTCTCACAAGTTTACTGTAATGCAAATAGAGGTCATGCCAGGTTCACACTCTGGGACATCTTTGTGGGTACAGATGGCTGGTGGAGACTTAATGCTGGTTATTGCGCTTCTATTCAATTATCAGAAGCGTAACCTCTGTAATTTCCCAGATCAATTTGACTGTCTGCACATTATTTGGGAGACGGCAAATTATCTGCTCTTCTAGTGCTGTTCCGCGTTTCTTATTTTTCGTTATTTTATTTTTTTTCTTCAAACCTTATCTAACAAACTTGTTATTAATTGTTATATTCTTCTTCTTCTTTATTTTTTCTTTAACCTCTATATATTCTCTAGGCAATTGAATAAAGACAGGTATGTACAGCATTACATAAGTAATGAAAAATTAACGATTAAGTATGAAAATAAACAACACTCGACGTTTCGGTACTACACCTTTATCAAGAACAAATATACACAGAATACTAAATTAACTCTCACAGCGAAAGAGGAATATAAGAAGGTCTAGACCCCTGTTTCCCAACGTGCAATGCCCCACAGGGGCATTTTCATCGTTTAGGGGGCGATGGACTCGTTCGGAGTTTAACTAATGTTCATGATGTTGCAAACCAATATACTGACTTTTGGATGTCTGTTTACAAAAACGACTGTTGCTTCACAATCACTTTACTGAAGTTTAAAAAAATCTTCAATAAACGGAAAGTACTTATATCTAGGTACATTTCTACCTCCTTTAACAGCTTTGAAAGCGGGAACTCGTGTGTTATTGTGTTAAAATCGAGTCATATTTAAAAAACTGTAATGTGTCCGTCATTTGTCAACCTTGTCATGAAGATAAAAATGAGTTTATATAGTGCAATCTTGAGTATGTAATAGTATTGGACAGAGCCACGCATATCATATTTCCGCCATAGAAAGCAGGTCTGAAGTTTGATTTGGCTTGGAATGTTAGGTATGATGGGAAAAGAAACCAAGAAATATCAAGGTGGTTTGACTCAAATAAAGTTAGGGCCATTAATCTGATTACCAGAGTAATGGATACTCACTGTACAGCTGGATTATACAGGTGTCCTTAGAATATCATTTTGTAGTTGTATAGTTAACGAAGAAGCATTTATATATGAATTACAGTAGAATATCATGAGATCTTTTTTCCATGTTTAGCGACAGATTGAGAAGGTGTGGTTGGGACATACATTTGTAGACAATAACAGAAGAATCCCTGATAGTCGAAGTAAAATGAGTCTTTTCCAAGGGAGTAGCAGATGTGGGAAATCGCAGTCCTGAGAACAAAGTTTTGGAATAGTAAAGTAATAGAATATTCACCCATATATATATACACGATGGACTTTAAGAAGAGGGAATAATAGTGCAGATAGAGAGCCAAATACAGAACAGCTATGAGGTAGCTAGAATAAAAATAGAGAACTAGACACAGAAAAGCTAAAGTACAGGACTGTTAGGCCAGATTATACGAAAAAAGCAGAAGAGAACCGAAGAGCTTCACGTAGAAGATATAACTATTGGAGGTTAGAATTTATCAGAGCTAATTAGAAGAGAACACCGCATACTTTTTCAGAAGAGCAGATTTGACCACATAAATGTGAGGATAAATATTGTTAATGATTTATTGTTTTTTTTTCTTCAAATAGTCATGCTATAATAATCGAATTTGCTCAAACGTATATCACCTGATGTGAAATATTATTATATTAATGTATTCCACATTAATGTCTTTAACACCAACAATGCTTGACCAACGAATCAATGAAACGAGGTCGTCTTGAAGATTATTTGAAGGCGAAACATAGTGCTCATATTATGTCAGATTTGAATTACTTTCAAACTTTAAAGACAAATTTTGAAAAAAAGAGCAACATTACAGTCCCTGTTTACTGCTCATACTGCAACTGTCAATCGTACTTTTGAGGCTAGTTATCAAATTTCCTTACTCATTGCTAAATTTGGAAAAAAATCATACTATGGGAGAGAATTTAATCAAACCATCAATATCATCATTTCTTAAAACGGTTCTGGAAAAAGATGACCAAGAGGTGAAAGCTATGCACCTCAGTAACAATACTGTTAGCAAAGAAATTGACGAAATGAGTGAAGATATTGAAATACAACCTGTTCAAAAACTGAAAACAAGAAAATTCTCAGTGCAAATAGATGCATGAACTTTGAGAGACAGTGTTGATAAGTAATATTGATAACTTACGTAAGATGGCAAGAGGAAGACCGAGAGATAAGTGGGAGGAAACTTTAAGAAATGGACAGGTTACAGTCTGGCAGTGTGCAACACCAAGGCGAAAGACAGAGGATGCTGGAGATTCATTGCAGCCAACCTTCGATGTGGAGACGGCACCTGATGATGATGATGACGTAAGATATATTGATAAAGGGGATTGTGCTGAAGAAATGTTGTTCTGTAAATCATTAGAAAGCACCACTACCTCCAAAGGTGTATATAATAAGCTAAAAATTACTTTATATGTCAAAATATACCAATGATAAATATAACATCTTGTGCCGCAGATGGTACTAATAATATGATAGACAAGGAAAATGGCTGCTTAAAATTGCTGAAAGATGAGAATCCAGAAATGCTTTTGTGCATTGTGTTATTCAGGAAAATTTAGTAGCTAAGAATATTTCGCCTGTTCTAAATAAAGTACTAAATTCAGTTATAAAGTGTATCAATGCTATTAAAGCTAATGTCAAATGTGAGCGTCTCTTCAAGCTATTTTGTTAAGAACAAAAAGAAAACCATGTGAGACTTTTACTTCACACTGAAGTAAGATGGCTCTCGAAAGGGAACTGTGTGACAAGATTTATGAAACTATTTGATACTCTTAGTGACTTTTTAAAAGACAAACCTGAAATAAAGTATCTCTTCTTTTCTTTGATCGCTTTTTGATTATTATACCGTTAGACGCGTTCTTATGATGAAATCGACTGTAGTCTGGAGCTCATCTCTAGTGCCATGTAGTTTTGAATGTAGTGTTGTGTAGGCAGCATTCCTTTCTTGGGAGGACATACAGGGGGCAGTCTTGAAAGGACATGTTCTGTGGTTTGTTCAGCGGAGCCACAGGGGCAAAGAGAGGTTAGGGACAATCGCAGCTTGTGGAGGTGTTTGTTCAGTCTGTTATGACCTATCCTGAGTCGGAAGATGACAGTCTGTCCTTGTCGGTCAAGTGTGTGGTAGTCATCGTTGGATGGTGTAGGTACTTTTCTAATGTCCATGATAGCTCTTTTTAAAATAAAGTATCTGTTAACGGTCGATAGTAAAGCATTTGTGAGTTACCTAACCGATATCCTTGAAAAACAAAATATATTAAATAACCACCTTCAAGGAAGAATAAAACTCTTGTTGATGGAAAAACTAAGATAATTGGTTTTATTACCTTTATTGAACTATGTCAGAAATATATTTGCAACAAACATTTTGAAGAGTTTCATTGGCTCCAGAAATGGGAAGTGACTGATACCGCTATACTAATACTTGTTATTTGAAGTGACTGATACCGCTATACTAATACTTGTTATTTGAAGTGACTGATACCGCTATACTAATACTTGTTATTTGAAGTGACTGATACCGCTATACTAATACTTGTTATTTGAAGTGACTGATACCGCTATACTGATACTTGTTATTGTCGATCATCTGAAAATTATTTCTAGTGATTTAAAAGAAAGATTTTCTGATTTTAAACAAATTGATTACAGTCAATGTTAGTGGATTTGTCTGATATTTGAAATATGCAGTATCAAGAAGAACTCACAGAAATGCACAATGATGAGTTAGTTAAAACTTCATTTAATATAAAAGGAGCGACGGCATGGCGTTGTGAGGAAACAGAAATCAAATATACAAATTGAACCAAATGTGCAAGAAAACTTATTACCATTTCTATCTTCATATTTACCTGAATGTGGTTTTAGTGCCATAACTGATTTGCTGCTAAAAAAAAAGAAATTGGTTGAATATAACACAATGGGAGACTTGAGACTGAAGCTAACTAAATTGGAACCTAGCATAAAATCTCTTTGCTGCATCTATCAATCGCAAGGATCTCACTAAATGTAAGTAATAAATAGTTACTAATAATTAAAATAATATAGAAAATATATCATTAAAATTATATTGCACTTGAATTTCAGTTCTCCATTATATGTTTTGAAAATTTACTTACAGTTTTTCCTAAACAATTTCCTAGTGATTTCTTCCTAAAACCTATCATTTAAGTTTCTTCAGTGAACAATTCAATTTTTGGAAAATACAATTTTGTGTATATGTTACATAGGAAGGAGAGGGGGTCATATCGAATTTTTGAAAGGCTTTGGTGGGGCATGGCACAAACAAGGTTGGGAAACACTGATCTAGACAGTCCTGGAGAAGAGAGCTGGAGGCTGGTATTAAAAGGATAGGTAAAACTTGGAAAGAATTGGAAGGGGTGGCAAGAGAGAGAAGATGAAGAAGAAGTTGGTTGAAGACCTGTGCTCCGTTGTTATAATTCTAACTAATGATGTCAAGACAATGATACTTACATACGAAACTGTCTACAAGCAAGTGTAGTTTCTGAGCTAACTAATGATGTCAACACAATGATACTTACATACGAAACTGTCTACAAGCAAGTGTAGTTTCTGAGCTAACTAATGATGTCAACACAATGATACTTACATACGAAACTGTCTACAAGCAAGTGTAGTTTCTGAGCTGGTATCTCATAGACTCTATTTATCTATTCTGTAATTCTGTTTTGCCTTTCAGCAGCAGGTTGAAAAAGGAGACACCTGGGGAGAGCCTCTCATGCGTCTTGTCTTTCTTTCTATTCTCCAGATCCGATTTGTCTAACAGCTTTAGCGTAAGAAGAGATTTCTAGAACTGGCTTTTGTGTACGTTCATAAACAGTTCTTTCGTCGCCTCTGTTATCTCTAAGGCCCACCCTGAACTCACAAAATCATGCTTGCTCTATTTTTTTTTATATGTCCATATTTAATGCCAATCTTCCAAACTGTTCTTACAATATTCCTTTATAGTTTTTTTTTTTGAATAAAGATCACCCAAAACCCGTACATCCCATATTCTTTATTTCCATTTTTTTTTTATACGGGATTTTAAAACGTTTTTCATTAATTGTTTAGTTTTTTTTTGGTATTTTTTTTGGACATGTTCTCATAAACTAGTTAATTGTTTAGTCTTGGGTTTTTTTCTTTAGCTTAAGATCATTCTATAATTAGATAGACAAAAGTCCCAAAATTTTAAACGAGTTTGATAGAAATTATGTTGACTAGTTTTGCTAAAACCCATATAGACGAATTTGCTATAAATTATAAGACGAATTTACTATAAATTAATAGACGAATTTGCTATAAACTGTATAGACGAATTTGCTATAAACTATATGACAAATTTTGCTATAAACTAATAGACAAATTTTTTATAAATTATATAGACGAATTTCATTTTTTAATTATAAGAACTAACTAAAGCCAAAAATGTGTATGTTCTATGCAAACAGGGGTTTCTGTCAGTAAATATAAAATTGAAAATCAACATTCAAATTTTTTTTAAATCATTGAAATGTGGGAATGAATCGGTTTTATTATAAAAACAAGGAACACTGCAGAAAAACCTTTTAAAAATTAGAAAACCAAAAAATGGGGGAACACTGCAGTAAAACTTTTACCAGGGAAGACTGCAGAAAAACTATGTACCAGGGAACACTGCAGAAAAACTATATACCGGGAAACACTGCAGTAAAACTATGTATTCAGGAACATTTCGGTAAAACCCATCCGGGAACACTGCAGAAAAACTATTCCAAGGGGCAGACTGTTGAAAAACCAAAAAAAAAGGGAACACTGCTGTAAGACTTTTACTGAAAAGCTGTTGAAAAACTATGTTCCGGGGAAGAGGGCCCGAAAACTATGACTTGGGATAACTGTTGAAAAACTAGGTACCGGGAAGACTGTTGCAAACGAAGACCGGGGAAGACGCAAAAAACCATGTACCAGGGAAACTGTTGAAAAACTGGGTACCAGGGAAGACTTTTTAAAAACGAAGTACCGGGGAAAAAACTGCTGTAAAACAAAAGGTTCCAGGGAAAACTCAGAAAATCCATGTTCCAGGAAGACTGTTGCAAACGAAGTACCGGGAAAAACTGTTGAAAAACCCAGGTACCGGGGAAGACTTTGAAAACGAAGTACCAGGGAAGACTGCTGTTAAACTATGTTCAAGATGAAGTACATAAAAACAAAGTAAAGTAGTTGTACATGCTACAACAACAGCATACATGATGTTTCGACCAAAAGGACTTTATCAAAAAAAAAGATTACAAACAAACGAACTCAAACAATGGTCATAAAAACCCACAACATAGAAACGGGACTGAAACGATTGAAGCTAAAAATGAGCCATAGTGGAATTAAAAACCACAGTGGAATTTAAAAATTTTGAATCAGAAAAATCAACCAAGCTTCCCAAACCCCTCATTCCCCCTTTCACCCTTTAGAAGTTTAGTCAGTTCTCACACGCCGTTCCTGCCGAAACCTCATGTGGTAATTTGACGCGAGAAAAAACAAACACCCATTTGAGAAGCTCTGGTCGTAATAAAATTTTTTACGCGATATTGCTTTTTTAAGTCAAGACATGTCATCCTGGTGCCAGACCATCACTCTGAAACAAAGAGAAGCAATTGTCAACTGTATTTATTTGTGTGGGGACCAATCCCCTTCAATTGCCGCTCTACGAAAAATTTCCCTAAAAAACCCAAAACCAGGAATTCAGCAATTAACGATTTTAAATTGCGGGTTTTTTCAAGGACGCTTATAAAAAACCCAAATGGTGTTTTTAAAAATTTACAACAATTCTCCAACCCAAAATTTCCCTGTCATTTTAACAGAGAAGGAAGGAATTAATTCTCATTCGTCTTTTTGAATGTTTAATCAAAATGAAACTGACGGGAAGATGGTACAAAAAACAAAAAAATTTTAAATGATTCAAATAAATGTTGAAAACAACAAGATTATTTTTATTATTTTTTCAAAATGCAAAACCCCACATTAATTTTGTTGTTATTATGGTTTATTTTTTTTTTAAAAAATACTGGAAGATACCCCTTTACATTTCGAAAATTTTTTTTATTATTAATTATTTATTAGCAAACGTCTTGTGGTTTAAGTGATAGTACCCTGACCCCCAAACAAAGGTACCTGGTTCAAACTCTACGGCGGGAAAATTTTTAAAGGGAAAATTATTTCGGGTGGATAAGGGAACGGCAGAAAGAAAACCTCATCGTTCAAAAAAAGCAATGGCAATTATTGAAGTTTGGTGGTGTCTAGAAAATCAACGACTCCTTTACTGTGGTTGATGGTTCATCATTACGATCCCGTGCTGGCTAGCGTAAGCGCCCATGGATCTCCACAAATCATTATCTGTGGTTTTTGGGTTATCAATCAGATGTTGACGTTTCTACCGCCCCCGGAAGTCAGCTATCTTTTTGTTCTCGTGTTTTCCCTCTGTCACGTCTACCCTCAATTTTACCAGTTGTTACAATGTGTTCTAAATCTCCCCTCCTCATCACATCCCCAAAAAAATTATGACTGCTTCTTTTTTTAAAAATTGATAATAAATCTTCTGTCTTGACCTAAAGATCTTCATCTTATAGATTAAATTTTGGGGTTGTCCGCAAAAAGCAATTCGTAGTTTTGGGTTGTTTAATTGGTCGTAGTGATCATTGTCTATGTCCATAAGGTCTTTTTCGCACTTTGCCTCTTTCACTATTCTGTCTATATATATGTATATATATGTGTTTGAAGAGAAGGGGGTGAGAGCACACAACCATGTCTTACCCCTTTGATTTTGTTTTGAATGGTCTGTCATTCCGTTTTGTTGTTCTTCCAACCTGTGGCTATTTTTAAATTGATCTGATTTTAAACCCAGCAGGCCCCTTGATCCAAAATTTTCCATAGTTTTTCCCCAATAATACTTCAAATTCCTTTTCGTCAAATCCCTTTTTCTTGATCGATGAATGAAAAACCCATTGAACGTAAAATGATGTTTATAAATTAACCCGGCTTGTTTACTGTGCTTGATGGCGAAGTGCTGTAACGACTTTCTTTTTAAATTATACATTCCCATGGGTGTATTCTGCGTGGGACGTCTGTAGGGATAACTTCATAATAATGTAATTTAGAGATGTATACAGTCTATAGGATGTGTTCTCTCTCTCTCTCTCTCTCTCACTCAGATCCCCGCCCGGGACGATGCCCAGATTTCATCAATTCATTCATGTGGAAATCTGATTCTGCAGCCCTGGGCATTGGTGTGTTTTCGTCCCCTTCCCAGCCCCACCGAGCTCCGGTGATTATCCTTGGTGAGGGGCCCTGGCTCTCACCCAACCCACCTGGCCGCTCTCCGTTTTTGGGGTGCCATCTAGTGTTTTTTACGGTGGGGGGTACCCACCCCCCCCCCCAACCTCCTTAGTCGCCTCGGGGACATGTGTGGCAGCTAACAGTAATTTTTTTTTTTACACCTGAATATGGACCCCGGAAACCCAAATTTCGGGGGAGGCTGTGTTCTGGGTTAGGCTCTGAATCCAGGGGTTGGGGGTCGACTAGTTATCTTAGGAAGAGTTGAAATGTGAAAATTAGTAGCCTGTTGAGGCCATTTTCCTAAGAACACAACCAAAAGTCACCCCCCCACCTCCCAGGGGTTGTGTAAAAAAAAAATTTTGAGAGCAAGGTCAAATGCCCACCTTCCCTTGTCCGTCTAAGGTAAGGAACCCCCCTTAGGGAAAAAAACTCCCTAAATCATGTTGTTTTCAATTGTGACTTAGGTAGGTGAACTAATAAAGAGCACGAAAATCGAATTTCTGGATCACGGGTATCTTAATGATCTTCTTCTTCTGAAATCCCTTATATGGACCACTTTTTGTAATTTGTATGGGGTCCAAGACTAAGAGCTTTGACGCTGTGCCATTTATGCACCAAGGCAAGCCAGCCCATCAATTTCTGCCCCCTTTTTTTACTAGAGTAGCCCCCCAGGCCACTACCTCAGTGGGCATCTACGGCACCTTTGAGGTTGCATTGGTACTATTATTTATTTCCCCCTTTACGGACCCCAGCACCAACCGGGGATTTAGACATCCAAGGTGGCACCTGAGAAACTTTAGATCACGAAACTTAATGCACAACAAGTTGCTTTTTTAAAAAAGGGCAAGTTTTATCACTTTAATCTATAAAATTGACAACTGAGGGGGGCTGACATAAGACCCGATATTCCAAAAACATTCCAAAACCACGGTTTTAACCCAGTGGGATTGAACCCGACCACTAGCCTAAAAGGGAGTTCACAAACCCTACCCCAATTGCGGCTCTCTATTATATTTATATATAAAAAATTGTTTGGAGATATCGGGACATCTTCACGAATTTTGAAATTTGGCAAGGTTAGCTTTCAAAGATATGAAGAGGAGAAAATTATCAAACTTAATTATTTTTTCCTTTTCATAACCATATTCCAACTTAACGCACATGGTCATTATGTGTAGAAATCGCCGAAAGTGTTTTTCCCATTTTTTTCCAACGTTATCGGTTTGGTAATGCACAAACTGATCAACTTTTTTAGTCCGGTGACGTCTTTTAACATAACACGAATACTAATAAAATTTTTGGGGAAATTTTAATAAAGTTCTGGGAGAGACAACAACCATTTTTTTGTTTTAAAATTTTATTTTTTAAAAACATCGATAGGAAAAAAATCTGTATAAAATTTAATTTCCAAAATTTTTATTTTTTTCCTTTTACAACCCAAATTTTATTAGGTTTTACTGGCTATTGGGATTAGCTACAGTTTATTTTGGGGGAAAATCAAAAAAAAAAGGGTAAAATATTAACTTATATTTCTTTTAAAAACGCCCCCCCACCCCCAGTAAGAAGAACGCGTAAACTGCTAATTTATTCAAAAGCAGGATAAAAAGGGAAAAACCCCGTATGAAGATATAATAGACGCTGTTGGAATTGCCGCACATCTGTACGTAACCAAAAGTCCATTGCATCTTTTTTCTTTTTTCCACCATTTACTTTAAACAACAGAGGCATATCGTTTTGTCATGTTGGGAAATTATATGATAAAATGTTAAAACTAGAATCAAACCTATAATAGAACCACAGCTGAACAACGCCTAATTTGGGGCAGAAAGGGGAAAAAGTTGAATTTATGCCATGTTTTCCCCCGGGGAACCCAAAAGGGAAATTAGAATATGACAAACAGCTCAACTTAGCATTCATAGACCAAGAAAAGGCCTTTTATAAGGGGCCGGGGTTAGATAGTAGCAAAAGCAAATGCTACGGGGCCCCGCGCTTTTGGGGGGCCCCCGGCCCCCTGGAGCTGTTCCCCTAGTCATAAACAAGGAACCAAGTTTGGGAGGTGGGACAATTTTCCCCTTTTATTTTTTTTTTTTGAGGTTAGGCCAAGGTCATGTTTACTCAATTTCGGGCTTAATTGGGGGGTCACACTGGGGCCCCATTAACAACGTAACAGTTTTTTTTCTTTTTTTTATAGGGGTGTTCCCTTGTGTGCAAATGCTTCTAATAAACGAAAAACCCGAAAATTTTAACAAAAAAAACAATTAAATTTGACTCATAACCCAGTTCAAGTCTCTGTTTGTTCAGTAGTTTTTGCGCGCGAAACTTAGGTTTTAAAAAAAATGGGGGTAAGGGAAAAATTGTTCTAAGACATGAGCAGATTTGGGGACCCTTAAATTTAAAAGTCATTACGTTTTTTTTGAGAAACTGTTTTTCACCCCGACTAATTTTCCTAGAAAATAAAAGCGAGGGGGGGGGCCAAAGATTAAACAGGGAAAAATTGGGCACACTTAAGGGGCCAAACACAAGTAATTTTGAAAAGAAGCACACAAACGGACACAAAAGTAATTTTTTTTTTGTTCTGCTAACTTTGAATGTATTTAAATCCTCCCATCTTGTTATTTTATTATTATTTTATTTTTTAAAAGCTAATTGTATGTTTCAGTGAGAAATTAATTTTAAAAATAGTTTTATCATTTTTTTTTCAATTTTTTCTAAAAAGTTTTAAATCAGAGTTTAGTCATGTTATGGTTAAATTAAAGCACCCTGTTTTAATATATCATCATGAGTAAATTGTTATATCATAAAACGCTGTCCAAACTTTCACATTTATATGTTATAATTTGAGAAAGTAGAAGAATTACATTTTATTTGTAAATTCAAATTTTTTCTTCCCAGATTGAGATAGACACTTGAGAAACAGAGCCAGAGATAGGGGCGACATTACGCTTCTGGGAAATGCAAAAACGTAAAAACACAAGATGAACAGGAAAAAAATAACCAAGTTCTTGATAAAAACACGCAAGCTGTTAATTTTTTAATGTCGGGGAATGGTGCTGAATCCAAAGAAATCGAAGCAGAAAATATAGAAGTTTTTGGGTTTACAGTATAGTAGATGAAGATAGTGATATAGAACAATCATCATTACCAATATTAAGATCAGCAACTGTTCACGATTTAGCCACATTTTCCACAAGACAAACTGAAGTCGGGAATTTTACAGCAAGTCCTTCCAATTTACCTTATTATTTTGCCAAAGAGAGGAGAAAGCACAGCACATGCTTTCCAATGTAGCAACATCTTTCAAGCCAAAAGCACAACGAAAATAAAAAGTCTCCAACGATATTGGTGAATGGCCAATCAACTTCAATCGAGATTATTGGGTTTGGGTGAAGCAGCGAAGTAAATGGGGAAAAGTGATTTCGTCTTCCAAAAAAAACATACGATAAAGGGAAAAAAATCCACGAATTTTTCGAAAACGTTTTTCAATATACACATAAACCAACAAACAAAACTCATTGGGGGAGATTGGTTGTGTTATTTAGAAACTAAAGGGGCAACTTTTCTGTTTTGTTTGGAAAGTTACTGATTCAATTTTTCGTCACTTTTTTTAAAGAAGGATTTGACGATTGGAAAAAAGCAAATAATTTGTTGAAAAGACATGAAGAAAGCACCTCCCATAGACAAGCCGGGGTAATTTTTCTGTTAGTTTGCAAAAAAAAGATGCGTGTCGATTCTCAACTTGTAAGCCAAATTTTGGGCCAAAAAAACATATTGGCGGACACTTTTGGAGCGAATTACCTAATCCAATTTTTAGCAGAACGAGGTCTCTTTCGGGGTAGGGATTAAATTATTGGTTACCTAATAAAAGGAAATTTTTTAGGTTTGTTGGAAAATTAAATAGCCAAATTTTACATTTTTCTGGCTCAGTATTAAATACTTTTGCAAAAAAAGGGAAAGGGGCATACATCATAATTTTTCAAAAAAAACATGTGGGGGAATTTATCCATCTAATTGCATCGTTTTCTGGATCATATTATTTGCGAAATTCCGTATTCCGAAAGTACTATTCCGGGATCACTGGACTCCCACTCCAGACATTTCGCATGTGGACCAACTCACTTTTAATAGTGGCCATGTGTTACCATCTGGACCAGTGGAAAGGTTTGTGAAGTTCTGGGATATGGAAGGTCATACCGTTTAACAACCTTGCCCAAAGTTTACTTTATTTTTTTAAAAGGAAAAAGGCATTGATATCAAAGACTGTCGGGTCAAAGCTATGAAATGCCAGCAACATGGGGTGGGAAAACAACGGCTTACAAGCACGCATTAAGGAGATAAATAATACGCAAATTTCATTCCCCGCTTTGCAATTCATTTAATTTAAGGTGAAGTGTGCTGCAGAATGTTTAAGAAGCATCCATTTTTTTTGATTTTGTTGAAAGTCTCTATACATTCTTTTCCGCTTCTACCTATCGATGGGGATTTTTTTACAAAAGCACCAAAAATACAGGTTCAAAAACCCCCCCTTTGAAGAGACTGTCGGACACCAGGTGGTCTTCCGAGCTGATGCGACAAAGGCCCCTTTTTTTGTGGTTTTACCATTACCCAAAAAAGTTTTTTGGGGGCATCTCAAATAAAAGGATCAAAAGGTAGAGTGTCGTAATCAAGGTATTGGAAATTTTGGAGATGAGGTTGGAAACGGGAATAGTTAGCATTTTATGGAACGGAATTTAGAACGCTTGGGAAGCGTCTAGCGCTTCATTACAGTCACCTGATCAAGACCTTAACACGGGTATGCTTTTTATGAATCGTTACACGGGGACGTTCCCAAGCCCGGGCCCACATTTTCAGATATTAACCCAAAACCAAAATCCTGACTCACTGGGCAAAAATAAAACAGCAACAAACTTCCCGACGACGCAAGCGAAATACTAAACGACGATTTTAGTGGCTCTTTCTTTCGCCTGATGAAAGTGTAGAAAATCAAACACCCAAACAAAAATTTGAAAGCCGGGGGTTTATTGTCATAATTGATAATGAATTTGCCTTAGCTAAAAGCATGGAAGCGTACCATAAAAGTGACTGATGTTTGGAACATTTCAGCATTAAATCTCTACAGCAGAAGAGATCTTGAAAACCAAATATTGTAAGTCTTCAAGAGATTTGAAAAGCCTGGGCAAACAGCGTTCGCTGAACCTTAAAACTAATGTAGCTGCTGCTTTAGCAACGAAAAGAATGAGGCCCTTGAACTGCAATTTTATAAACTTATTGGAAAATTCTTAGAGTCGTGTTTCCCAAATGTAAAAATAGTCTTGCAATTTCTTGTATTTAATGATTACTAACTGCGGGAGAACGTTCTTTTTCACATTAAAAGCGTATAAAAAGTGAGTTAAGAAACATGATGGGACAAGATTGTCTAAATAACCTCACCTTAATGAACATTGAATGTAATTTACTTAGAAAATTGGGTTGTCTAGTATTATCTCTAAATTTGCTCACATTAAATCGAGACAAGTTTGTTTGTAAAATTTATGTTTTATTATTTATTATCTACAAAACTTAGGGCCCCGCGCTAAATTTGCTACGGGCCCCGCGCTGGTCTAATCCGGCTCTGGAAATGAGATGTCTACGTTATTGGTTACTAAACTGACGTCATTGCACTCGGGCAGACCCCAGGTGCTCGGTCACCCCAATGATATCGAAGGTATGCATACTGATGGTTCCTGTGGCTCGCTGATTAAACACACCCTCACTCTGCCTCTCAGGCATCCAGTTCGACTTGAACAACAGGTAACTCCAAACTGCTTAAATTGCTTGATCGATTCAACATCGATTTTAGTGTCCTCATCCAACAGAGAGTCTCGAAGGGGGCCGAAGAATATCCTATCCATCTTCAACTCCCCAACAATCGATGCTGTTGATCCCGCCTGTCCGTTTCTCATTACAGTAAACACCGCATGCCCAGGACAGTATACCCACGTAAGCCGCTTAGAGATGTCACAAAAGCTGTCAACGCTACAAGGCGAGATAAGTGAGAAACGAGAATAACAGAAGCATCGTTGGTACTATACCATGCATCAGTAATCGAGAAGCAAGATTCAAGTGATTCGGCCATTTAATGAGAAGGAACCATTACTACCATCATGTGCCTTAATACGCACTCGGGCGAGAGCACGAGGCAGGCCAAGAACACGATGGATAGATAAATCTCAGAGTCCCTGCGAAAGCATGGACTGACAACGCCCAGCGCAACACCTGGACAAGATGGAAACTAACTCTCACGCTTACGGCTGGTTAAGATAAGATAAGACACCTCTTCTTCCTTACCGTCCCCTGCTCCGGTTGTTGCCCAAATGTTGTGGCTTTCTGTTTTTGTCTTGATCTGTTCTGGTGGCTTGGGTGATATTTATTTTTGCTCTTGCAAAAATTTGATTCCATCTAACCATCTTTTTCTCTAATAAATCAAACAATAATCATCTAACCATTTAATAATTCAACAGCATAATTCAGGGCGGTGAGATCAGGGAGTGGCTCACAGCTGATATTACCATTGCTGAAGCCTAACAAAATAACTCCCAGATAGTGGCTTCAGAATTTACAATGCAAATTACGAGGACATGCAAGCTTCTATCGAATATCGCGCAAGTCGACTGGTGGGATCTCGAAAGTCGTCATATCTTCCACTCACCCTCGGATTTACAAATCTGGAAAGAAACACGGTGTAACGCTGCGGTCGTCTCATATGATGCCTTCGAGGGTTTCGATGCGGGTATCGGCATGTATAGTGACCATTCTCCCCCGTCACAAAGACGAAAAATTGAACGACTGGAGATAATATATAATGAAGTTATACGTATTATCCTAGACCCTGGATTGTACCGGGGACAAAACCTGCGTTGTGATCTCATGATCATGGTGTATAGACTCAAGGTAGCTAGAGTACGTGTGTTTCTCAAAACAAGTGATAAAAAGGATCATCCATTACACTAGCTGCTCAGCATCGGTAGTGGAAATCAGTTAGCGAGGCAAGTCGTGGGCTAGCTGTTCTGCAGACACTGTTCAACTGTAGGGGATCACAAATATCGACCCGGAATAATGTACGGATGCATTCAATATACTGGAACCCCTTTTCGACCATCATTAAATTCGACATAGGTTGCAGAGAGAGGTATCCATTGACGTTGGATGAACGTCGGGACCATCAGTGATGAAAACTGTAATGAAGGTGAGTGTGATTTACACGGATGTATTGATAGTTCGTCATAAAATTCCCAAGGTCTTCTCTGCAAGTCTTTTGTGGCAGAATGGTTAAAAGCATTGATTTATTATAGTAGCATGATAATGTAAGTACTGGTGAGGTGGGTCGTTATCTTTTTTGTTGGTGGGACTAAACCATTTTGGGAATCATGGTTTGGGGTTGTTATATTTTAATTTATAAAATAATAAATACACGTTACTTATTATTTTTGGTGGGCCCACCCCAGTGGCCTTTAATAACGAGCCGCACTGACGGGCTTAACTAAGGCATGACTCTGGCTAAGCTAAACACAAAACTAAACTCATCATCCCATTCTGCGTGATTCATTGAGTATGATCTGAAAGGCGGAGGCTGGTTCAGTGCGCAGGAAATGGACTGAATCACTACAAGCGTCAACAATTGACTAAATTTACTTCATCTTCGTTTCAGGACACAGAAGGTGTCGGTGGCAATGAGAGAGCTGACAGGCTGGTTGCCTCTGCCACCATATCAGGTGCCACCAATGGATGAGCTGGCATTCAAAACCCTTCCTCAAGGCGTGGTCACAAATAGGATTTCATCTAAACCAACCAATCAACAGCTAGATTTCAAGGCTTGGGTTGAAGATTGGAAGGCCCAGAAAAGAACAGCACAACATGTAGCCTATAGATAGGCTATCAATCAACATCAAACTGGTCCATTCCCTGGATGGACGCTGTTGGAATATTGGGGAGATCATAGCCCGGGTGCATGAAGATTTCCCAAGGAAACTTCATGAAGAAGTTAAGATGGCTGGGGTTGGTCAGGTCATAGCCTGCTTAAGACATAGTCTAGTGTCACTAGACAGACATCATTAGTGAAACCCACACAGAAACAAAAGGGAAAAGAAATACTAACAAATACGATAAATGAGCAAAAAATAGTGTGGCAAAACCTCACAAAAACAATATGATGCCATAATAAAATTCAGACAAATTATAATGTAAATAGCCGATGCATTTTGTACGTTTTTTTCCTATTTTATTATTATTTGTTTCCAGCTAAAATGTTTAGTGACTAAACCTTTGATGCCATGACACCGGACGGTAAGAATAGCGTACATCATCACACGCGTGTTGCTTTTGAAACAATTTCAACCACTGTGTTGAATAAATTTTCTCGTAAAATAAACCCGTATGATTTCTCGAACGAATTGTTCAAGCAATAACAGAAACAAATGTTGCAGTTCCTCATATCTGGGACAATGTAACACAAATATTTCAGTGATTTTGTCTGTGCCATAGTAGTCCTACTGAACTCTTTACACAATTCAGGATTCTGAGTATTCAATTTCCGTCAGGAACAACTTGATTTGGACATCCCTAACGGTCTCCGACTGACAATTCAAACTGCTTTCTGTGAGCTTATTGAAGTTAACGTCTGCGTGTATACTGAAGAGAAAACCATATACTGATGAGAAATATCTACAGGGTAAGTTCCGATCATATCTATTTTACTATGTGTTTTTATTAAATGGAAATGTGTCCCCAATATTGATCTTTCATTGAGCTTTTTTTTATCAGAATTCATAGTACACAATGTGGGTTTTGCCTGTTGGTTGTTGTATTTCCTTTTAAAGAATTGTTTGTTGATTTTTTGTTGGACGTCTATCATGGAATAAAGACCACTTATGTTCATACATATCAGTTTTTGAGGACTATCATCAGGGTTTAGCTAGCACTACAGACATGTCCATAGGTGCTCAGATCCCCCCCTCAACAAATCAGTAGCAGAGTGCAGGGGCCCCAAAATGATAGTTCTATGTTGATTAATCAATCTTTTTTGTTTAATTGGTATTTGTTATGTTCGGGCTGTACCCAAAATCGACACCAATTTCTCTGGCGGGAATATTAAGTTTAACTATGGTGTGAAGGAATCCGTCCGATGCGGGCTTAGAAAGACGTTGAACTGTTTGGGCAGTTGCTTTGCTTTGCTTTGTTCTTACAACCAATTTTAATCACTCTTTGTATTTTGTTTAATCTTTCCAAGAACTGTATACGTTACATTGGTTTGTAGGCCCTAAACGCATAGACTTCTACATGTTTAGGACATGTGCATCGATTTCAGCCAAACCTCCTTAGTGCCTTTTACGACATCGTGGCGAGTAACAGTGGTTCTATTGTTTACACCCAAATTTGGTCCGGGAACCACTCGGTGGTTTGGGCAGTGAATCGTAACTGTAGTTTCAAGTTTAATTGAACTGATTTTGTTTAACCATTCACCGTTGTTACATTGGTCTTTATCAATACCTCATTTTGCTGCCTTTACGATGAGCTGTCCCCCGCATGTCCATCTTGCGAGCACTTTTCCCAAATGGTGTAATCAAATGGGAAGTTATTTTTATGTGTAGTTTTGAAGAGCTTATGCGTCATTTGCCTTGCGTCGAGGCCCGAAGGAAGCAAAGAATAGTACCACCGGACCAACAAGGCATGTCTGGGGTGACTGATGTAGGACGGGAAGCTACCCAGTAAATAAAAAGCATCGCATAAATCGGGTGTGCTGACCTACTTGTAGACGCTAACTGGCTCAACTACAATAGCTCTTGGCTCAGATCACATATAAATCACAAAAAGTGGTTAACAAGTGGTCAATATGTAGCGTTTGACGAAGAAGAAGAATATTTGTCATTACCATTATTTTTTCTTTCATTTACCCGCTTGAATTCAATTATGGTGTGTTTAACATAACGCTTCCGATTTTTGCGTAAGTCTTGCTTTCCAAATCACCAGTGTCCCCCGTCGTTCTATTCAGGGTTTAACTTACTAACTTAAATTTCTTTTTTTGGGTCCGTGAAAGATCGGTCTCATGTGTCCAACAGCTTCCTTGTGACACCGATAATTTTTGTGTGGCCAAGCTGACATTAAATTCCGTAATTTCTCACTTTGTTATTGTTTCCATAGTGTTATATTGTTCCCATAGTGTTATATTGTTTACATAGTGTTATATTGTTTACATAGTGTTATATTATTCACATAGTGGTATGTTGTTCCCATTGTGTTATATTGTTCCCATAGTGTTATATTATTTACATAGTGTTATATTGTTTACATAGTGTTATATTGTTCCCATAGTGTTATATTATTCACATAGTGGTATGTTGTTCCCATTGTGTTATATTGTTCCCATAGTGTTATATTGTTTCATATGTTATATTGTTTAAAAGTGTTATATTATTCACATAGTGGTATTTGTTCCATTGTGTTTATTGTTCCCCTAGTGTTATATTGTTTACATAGTGTTATATTGTTTACATAGTTTTTATTATTCACATGTGTATTTGTTTATTTGTTATATTTTCCCATAGGTTATATTTTCCATAATTTATATTGTTCCCATAGTGTTATATTGTTCACATAGTGTTATATTGTTCACATAGTTTATATGTTCCAAATGTTATATTGTTCCCATGGGTATATTGTTCCCATAGTTTATATTGTTTATAGTGTTATATTGTTCACATAGTGTTATATTATTCACATAAATGTTTTTGTTTTCCCATTGTGTTATATTGTTCCATGGGTTATATTGTTCCCATAGTGTTATATTGTTCCCATAGTGTTATATTGTTCACATAGTTTATATTTTCACATAGTGTTATAAAAGTTCCATAGTGTTATATTGTTCCCATAGTTTTATATTGTTCCCTGGTGTTTTATTGTTCCCTTGTTATATTGTTCCAATAGTGCTATATTGTTCACATAGTGCTATAAAGAGAGATAAACAAATGTCCCGTAGCCTATTCAGACCGTAGGGTATGAAGCTATTTCTCTTCATATTTCTAGTCCTTAGTGTGCGGGATATAGTCAGGTTCTTTCCCCAGCTGACAAACGTCGAATGTGGGGTTTTAAAAAACAGTCCCCTGTGTCCAAGATGACCACAGAATTTTATTTTTAATCTCGTTAGTGAATTTTATCCATGCAACAACTTTTCAGCTTGCTCTTCTCCCAAATTTTTTCCATGCAACAACTTTTTAGCTTTCTTCTCAATTTTATCCATGAACAATTTTCAGCTTATCTTCTCATTTTATCCATGCAACAACTTTCGTACTCCCTTTTCAATTTATCCATCAACAACTTTTCAGCTGCTCTTCTCAATTTTATCCATGCAACAACTTATCAGCTTGCTCTTCTCAATTTTATCCATGCAACAACTTTTCAGCTTCTGTTTAATTTTATCCATGCAACAACTTTTCACCTCTTCTCAATTTTGAACTGCCAATGTTCTTTATATGATCAAATTGAGCACGGGACCTACTTTTTATAATCCGTCTCGATGGATAGAACTGGATCTCCTACACGAGATCAGGCACGGCCTTCTCTATAATGGCCGCAGGGGCAGACGCAATATTGCCATGTGACGTCAGGCTGAGGCGGTGTATTCGCACAGACTAACTATTTTATGTTTACTATTGGAAACGTCGATCTAGACAATACATCTTGCAGATGTTAGAAACTTGTTTTTGGATGCATTTTGTATTACAGAAGAAGTTTATGATGGTAGCTATAGTTGTTGCTCTCACATACTATTTTAGTTTAATTTTATACAGAATACTTCAGAGTGAAGTAATTTTTTACAGAATGAGAGGTTTATATATGATTACCCAGTGTCACATCAGCTTATGGTAGTCTCTCATCAGTTATCCATGAATAATAAGACATGTTTGGGCCCCAACCCACAGCTTCTGGTTTGTCGTGCCAGAACTTTTGTTTACATTATGTCGAAAGGGGATCAATAGTATCATACCAACTTTTGTTACATTATGTCAATGAGTCAATAGTCTACAACACTTTTTCATTATGTCCCCAATGGATCTAGTCTACATGACAACTTTTGATATATTATGTCGAAGGAGATCAATAGTCTATGTGACAACTTTTGTTACATTATGTCGAATGAGATCAATAGTCTACATGACAACTTTTGATACATTATATCGAAGGAGGTCAATAGTCTACATGACAACTTTTGATACATTATGTCGAAGGAGATCAATAATCTATGACAAACTTTTGATACATTATATCGAAGGTCAATAATCTACATGCCAACTTTTGTTACATTATGTCGAAGGAGATCAAGTCTATGTGACAGCTTTGATACATTATGTCCGAATAGATCACTAGTGATACAGGATAACAAGGGAAAACAAAATGATGTGCCAATCAATTTTCATAACACTACAACTTAGTTGCACATAAACTAAACAGTATTACACAATATATGTATCTACTATTGAATTTTGCTCCTTTCTTTTGCGAAGAATCAGCTTGCTGGACATTGCTGACATTCCTGATTTTATATCATTGTTGAGGAAAATGTTGGAACCGCAGACAATAAAATATTTTGAGCTCCGCAGCATATACAGAACTGTCTAATGAGAATTTCATGTAACTGGTAGTTACAATTTGTATGACAATCTCCTTATGGTTTGTCGTGGCTAAGAACTTATCTTCATATTCGATGAATGAGGACGATCAAGTTCAATTTAATATGTAATAAATGCAACCACTAAGTGTTATTGCTATACCAATTTCTTTTTCTGGAGTTTTGACCAGATGCAACTGTTCAGGAGAGAATTGAGTTTCTCTGGCACAAAACTAGTACTTATTGTGGTGGATGATAAACACATTGCTTCAACCAGATTATCATGTGCCATTGTCATGTAATAGTCAACAGTTGGTGCTCTTCTAAATCTGCAGATTTACTTGTTAAATTAACAAATGCTACATATATAATTATAATCGTAATTTGATCTACATTTTGGTACACATCACTTACTACTAGGCATCGTTATTTTGTTGTTATGTTTACAACACTGACAACAGTTACATTTACTGAAGAAGACACTTGTTAAATTAACTTATATTATACATATATAATTATAATCGTAATTTGATCTACATTTTGTACAAGCACTTACTAGGCATTGTTATTTTGTTGTTATGTTTACTAAAGAAGTCCGTTTGAGTCCGTATGTTTACTAAAATGTCCATATGTTTACTAAAGACGTTTGAATAATCCGCCTCACCCTCCATCTTGAAAATATTTGCACCAAGGCCAGTATTTACGATGGCCGCG
>JADZMA010000290.1:0-38101 GCA_020796225.1 Arion vulgaris
CAACAAACGGAAACCAACAGTAAAAACCGGGCAATGCGTTTATACGGGAGCCGGGAAGTCCACGCCACGGCGAGGGAAACAATCACGGCATCCAACCAAAGACAGATCAAAGGGGACGGAAAAGTCTTGTTTTGCAAAAAACAAACGGCTTTTCCCCCCCATGCACGAAAGAATGAATGAATTCAAAAGAAGCAGAATCAGAGATTAGTTTCGCAAAAATTTAAAGCACGACAGCAGCCCATCCAGTCCGCCAAAAGGGAAAACCAACCCCAACTAAAGTGCCCCGTAAAAAAACCATAATGCCATAACGAGAATCAATCCCAGGCATACTGAAAAAAGGGGACAAAAAACTTGAAAAAAAATTTTGACAGAAGAGACATAGTACCCGGGAGTACACTAAAAAAAGGGGACGCACGACATGACGGATCACACAAAACGAAAACCCGGATGGGAGGGGGAAAAAGGGTTTAAACTATCAAAGAAAGTGACGGTCACGAAAGGATTACAGGAAATCCAAAGAATTACCGACAGAGGGGGCAAAAAAAAGTTAGGGCCGAAATGACCCTAGAAAGAAGAGGCTTTCTCAATAATTTTCGGATATTTCCCGATTCATCGGCTACGGCACCAAAAGGTGACAAAACAGAGAGAAATCAAAGAGATCGATGAACTAACGCGCTCACGCAAACGTACCGTCATTCAGTGGATACCATCCACTGAACGGGGAAACGAAGCAGCCAACAAAGGCAAAGAATGCGGACGACTATCTCAGAGGGATCACGAGACGTTTTAGGGAAACCAGAACAACCATCGGTTCGCACACAGAGACAAATGTACAAAAAAACCATCCCCCCAGGCTAAAAAAGCGACGGATAAATTTTTCTCTCTGTAGTGAACAAGTTCTACTTCGCCCCTGCACAGGTCACAACAAGCCCGATCCCACAGTTTTATAAAATTTTAAAATTGGCACAACAGCCGCCCCCCCGAAAAGGCGGACATGACGGGAGAACACTTTTTGCAGGATTTAACGGGTTAAGGGATAAGAAAAAAAATGGCCCAAACACAAAGGGGCCATGAGAAGCTGAGGGGAAACAGAGTCCCAAAACCACGGTAAAAATTAGAAAAAGGGGGTTTATCAGTCCCGGCCGGGGGCGCAAGAGAGAATTTTCACTGCCGGGCATCACCCCCTGATATTTCAGGGAATGTTAATTTGGGGAACAATCGTACTCGTCCGACTGTCTCAGGGACTATGTTTCTACGCTGTTGATTCGTACTTTTGAGTTCGGGCATATTTTTTCGGGCTTTGCCAGGAGAGGTTGTTCAGGATTTTTCGGCCCCCCATTGTTTTTTCCTTTCTTGCACACTACCATTTTTTTTCTTTCCCGATCTATGTCCCCTTAGCCAGACGGAACCTGAGTTTTCCAGGGCCCATGGGGGGTAGGAGGCAGGGTCTTTAAGTGTGGGTCACAACCTGGCAACCACGTCATGGCCTTTTTACCCCATGATAACCTGAGTTTTTTCCAGGGTCACCACTTTGGGGGTAGGGAGAAGGGGCTTGGTAAAGGGGCCCCCCCAACCCTGGCACAGTTGCCACCATCCCTTTTACCCCCCAGAGGATCAAGAAAAGGGGACGACCTAAGGGGACCGGAAAAAACTTTTCTGAGAGAGGCAAGAAAAAAATATCGGGCTTAGTTCCATGGGAGAGATTGAAGATTTCCCGGATAGAGGGTATGGGGGAAAGTCTTTGCAGGTCATTGACGAGAGAGGAATTATTATTAAAAAGTTATCAGTTTTTTTTTATTCTTATCTTTTTTTTTTGCCCCCCTTTTGTGTCTATGTTGTTACCAAGGTATGTGTATGATTTCATCCGTAGAGCTGTTTCCTCCAGCATAATCTGGTTACCATTTACTGCATTTATTCGCATGACCCAATCTTGTCTCCTGCAAACCAGTTTATGAGACTTATTATTTAGAATGTTCATTTTATCTTTTTTCTTGTGCGATTGTAGGGCAAATGCCAGATCGACTAGATCATAGGTTCCAACCTTTTTTAATGGACGCCCCTTTTTTTAGTGAATAATTGCCTGTCATTTCCGCCTATCTTTAATCAGTTCTGTTTATTCTGTTGTGACCCGTCTGGAGGCGAAGTATGATGAATGTTCTCTTCGGGCAGTTCAAATCCATCATGTGGGTTTTGTGTTATTTTCCCAATTTGTTGTGTAGTCCTTCTGGCGATGGTTTTTTTTCTTCCAGCTGACCGTTGTCATCTTTAGGCACCCTTTCCCCTTTTTGCCAGTCTGTCATGACCTTTTATCCCAATTGAGCTTGCAATTTAGGATATCCACGGGGTTATACACCCCAGAATCAGGGGCCCAAAGGGGTACGGGGTTGACCCCGGGTCGCTTAGTTCTGTGTTCCTTTTCGATTTCACTGCTGAGATTGCAAACCAAAAGCACAATTTTTTCCCTGTTTGTTTCATTTGTTTTTTCCCTTTTTTCATTTCATTTGGGGATGGCCTGGGAGCATGTAGGGCCAGGGGGAGAGGTGCTGGCTTGTTTATTTTCTTGGTTTAGCCAGTGCCAATTTGGTCTGGGACAAGATATTTGAAGTTTACATAGTACCTTTTTTATCTCCTACCTAGCGTTTTTTTGGGGGGGAATTGATGGGTTAATCGTCTCTGATTTTTTTCTTTAAGTATCCCGTTTCGTCTGTCCTGCATTGGCTGAAGTTCTATGGCCATTTTCAGTACTTCTAGTGGGAATTATGGTTTTGTGATAACCGGAGGCCTGGCTTAACACTGGTTTTGCTTATAAGGGGTCTGGGGAAGACCAGATTGAATGCCACTGATTTCAAACTCCCAAAAGCCAGAATGCTACAACCGCTTTTGGGGCCCCAATTTGTTCACAAACCCCATTCCCACCCCGCACCCGGCTTTCCCCGCCCCATGTGTCCATGATGACCTTATAGTTGGACATTTTGTCCATTGAGAGTAGGGGGTCAGAACTTTAGTTTGAGCATTTTTTTTTCTGAAGAAGGGAAAAGATTTCCTTTCATTTATAAAAGTCATTCAAGATCTGGTTTATTTTAAAAACATCCTGCATCATTGAGGTGGCTATGCTATTACATCCTCATCCTGATTAGCTATTACATCCTGATCATTGAGGTGGCTACAGCTATTACTTCCTGCATCCGAGGTGACAAGATTACATCCTGCATCCTTGATGTGGCTACTGCATTACATCCCCTCAAGGTGGCCCGCTATTCATCCTGATCCTTTAGGTGGGTGGGGGTATTACATCCTGATCCTTTAGGTGGACACTATTACATCCTGCATCCTTTAGGTGGCTAGCATTACATCCTGCATCATTAGGTGGCTACAGCTATTACTTCCGCATCCTGAGGGACTACAGCTATTACATCCCATCATTGAGGTGGCTACAGCTATTACTTCCCGCATCCTTTAGGTGACTACAGCATTCATCCTGCATCCGAGGTGGGTACTGCTTTAAAATCCGATCATTTAGGGGGCTGATTACATCCTGCATCCGAGGTGGGACAACCCTCCGATCCTTTAGGTGGGGACCATTCATCCCCCCATCCGAGGTGGCTACTGTATTACATCCCATCCTGATGTGGCTACTGCAAAATCCCTACATTGAGGTGGCTACAGCAAATCCTGCATCCGAGGTGGGTGATTAATCCCGACCCCGAGGTTACAGCTATTACATCCTGCATCCTTTAGGTGGCTACTGCATTTCATCCCGATCCTTGGGGCTACTGCTATTTCATCCTGCATCCGAGGTGGCTACTGCTTTTCATCCGCATCATTGAGGTTTAAAGCAATTACAATGGAACATCTCCATTACGTTTCAGAAGAAGTGGGTAAGAATTTACACGGATCCAATGGAGGCAACCAAGAATGGTGGACAGGAGGTAATTAGCACCCCGATTTTAAATGTGTTCTAGCGGCTCCCACTGGAAGAAATGTTTCCAACACAAAGCAGAACTCATAGCCCCTTTTGATGGCACACAGCACATGAATAAGCTGCAAGGCGCGGATGGTATTTACAGACTCATTGTCACTATAACATGGAGGCAACCACTGACAGCCCGCAAAAACCACAAAGAGAACTTGTCAGCTTTGAAAAAGGGAGAAAATTCCTTTCAGTGATTCCATTCACTGTGGATTGCAGGAAGGGGTGCTGACCAGCTAAGGAGGGGAGTGCCAAAGAACAAATTTACCAACCCTTGTCTTTTTAAGAGGTTAAAACCCCTAACAGAAAAATCTGCAGAGACTGGAAGACAAACACTGATATGATTAGGAAAGACCTCAAAGCCCCGCAGAACAGACCGGGTCATTATTTTTCGACTACGCACCGGACACTCGACTAAAAACACTTATACAGACTAGGAAAAAGTCAAACAGTTTCGATGTCAGAGGAAAACGAACGAGAACCTGAAGATTCCCTTTTTCTTTTACTGAGAAGCAACAGTCCACACCCAGTCGACCTGAAACTGTTTTGGGGGAAACCACGCCCCAAGTGTCTGCCCAGTTTGTGTTCCACAAAAAGCGCAGACCAGAGACGCTGAAGAAGAAGAAATTGGGGTGGCTACTCTTTTGATTATTCCGTCGCCGTGGGTGTGGGGGCCGAAAAAAGCAAAAATATACCCGCAACTTAGAATGCTCCGAAGGGAGGGGGTTGGGGGGGACCCCCAGAAATAAAGGCAGGAAGAAATGGATTTGCTGGCCTATTTTGGGGATAACTGGCAAACGTAAAACGCACTTGGGCTCAGATCCCACAAAATCACACAGTGGTGATAAGGGCGAAGGAGCGGAAGAAGAAGAAGATTTTTCCCGTGTCCCCCTGCCATATCATAACAAAATTGCACCATGCACTCGGGGTTGGGAATGTTTTTCGGTCCAAGTGCCATTATCAACGAGATTGACCATGCCCCTTGTTAATGTTTCTGTGTCCAAGTGCCATATCACAACGAGATTGCACCATGCACTTGGGGGGATGTTTCCCCCATAATCATTTAAAAAAACGAAGAGCATGGGAGACATGCCCCTTTTTTGGGGAACAACTTGTCGAATTGCCCCTGCTTTTTTTTTCCGGTCCATACTTTCTGTTCTATTTAAAAATAGTGACTTTCCAGATATACATGCGTTTTTTTGTTTCCCAAGTTGAGCAGTTTGATTTAACCCCTTTTCTATACCCTATCAAACCCCTTCATGTCAACATACCAGGATGTTTTTTTTTTAACCCCCTTTTCGATCGCATGTGCAAAAAGTTATTTTTTTGTTGATCCATGCGATTGAAACCATTTGCAGTAGCATCAATTATTTTTGTTTGTTCCCAAAATGAATCTTCTATTGAGAACCCTATCCATCACTTTTCCAACACACCTAAAGAGGCAAGGCAAAACCGAATCGAATCGTTTTTTCCTTGTTTTAGATTGGGCACGTGATAGCTTTTTTCATTCACTGGGAATTTTTGGGACTTTCCAGCCGCATTCAAAATTTTTTGGGTTTTTTTTGGTTTTTTATTTTTGAGCATCTCATTTGTGATTCCACCCTTTTTTCTGGTGATTTCTAAAAACCAGGTTCTTCAACTCACCACTGTCCATGGAGAGTCTTGTCTTTTCAGATCTGCCACGGTTTTGTAACTGTTTCCCATATTTAGCCCATGCTGCATTGAGTGTTTGTTGCTGCATATGCTCTGCCGTTTTACTCTTTCTGGCCTGACTTTTTTCATTTTTAACACGTTGCCCCTTTTTCTAACCGATAAGATTTGTTGTCTTTCTGCACCCTAAATCTCTTCTAACCAATAAGATTTGTAGTCTCTTTGCACCTCTAGGAATCGATTCGTTGCCGCCCAAAAAATGGATATGTTGAGTAGGTCTGTGGTTTTTTTATTTTTTGTGTTTTCCTTGGGGGGTCACAGTAGATGCCCGGGAGTAAAAGGGGCCCAGTCATTTTTAGTTCCACTGGGTTGTTATTTGTTGACTTGGTGGAAATCTCTAATTTTCGGAGGGGGCTTTTTTGGTCACGTTCCTAGGTTCCATGAATTGATCCACGTTCTGGGCTATGCCAGGGTGGCAAAGACGAGGTCTGAGGAACCAGATTAGACCAGGGGGGCCCGTAGCAAATTTTAGGGGGGGCCCTTTTTTTAGATAAAAAATAAAAAAACAAAAATTTTTTAAAACAAACTTGTCTCATTTAAGAGAAAATTTAGAGATAATACTAGACAAACAATTTCTAAGTAAATTAATTAATGTTCATTAAGGTAGGTTATTTAGACGATCCCCACATGTTTTTTAACTCACTTTTTATACGCTTTAATGTTAAAAAGAACGCTCCGCCGCAGTTAAATCAAAAGACAAGAAACGTAAGACTATTTTACATTTAAACAGACCTAATGAATTTTCCATTATAAGTTTAAAAAATTGCATTTTTCCCCATTCTTTTCGTTCCCAAAGAGCACCCACATTTTTTGGGTTCAGCTAACTGCAAAGTTGTCGCCAGGTTTCCCCAAATCCTCTTGGAAGAGCACAATATTTGGTTTTTTTCAAGATTTTCTGCGTAAGAAAAACCCCGAAACAACCAAAAACATCAGTCACTCAGGGACGCTTCCATGGTTTAGCTAAGGCAGAGAGACATTATAAATTAACAATAAACTCCATTTTAAATTTTGTTTGGGTGTTTGTTTTTCACAATTTCATCGAGCGTAGTTGACCCACAAAATCGTCGTATTTGTTTTTCCCCGCTTTGTCTGAAGTTTTTGCTGATATTCTTGACAGTAGTCGGTTTTTGGCGGCCCCTAAATATCAAAAAAGGGGGCCCTTGCTTGAACGTCCCCGTGTAACGATTCAAAAAGGCCCCCGTGTTAAGGTTTTGATCGGGACGAATGAAGGGCCCAGACGCTTGCGGTTCAGAATTCCGTTCCAAAAATGTAATTTTCCCCTTTTTCCCAAAACTTATCACTAAAAAAACAGCCCATACGTTTGATTACGACACTTTCCCTTTTTGATCCAGTTATTTGAGATGTCATCCAAAACTTGTTTGATAAAAACATAAAGGGCGTCGCATCAGTCGGGAAGACCACCGGGTTCCCAAAGTTTTTCAAAGTCGGGATTTTTGAACCTGTATTCCAGTGTTTTTGTAAGAATGCCCCATCGATAGTAGAAGGGAAAGAATGATGAGACCAACAAAATCGAAAATGGATGTTCATAAAACATTCTGCAGCACACTTCGCAACCAAATTCAGTGAATGTGAAAGGGGGAAAGCTGCGTACTTATTTATTTCCCTTTAAAGCGTTTAAGCCGTTGTATTTCCCATAGTTTTGGGGATTGTCAAGCTTTGACCGCGACAGTTTTGAATCAAGCCATTTTCTTTTAAAAAATCAAGTAAACTTTGGGCGAGTTGTTCAGCAGTTTACCTTCCATATCCAAGAACTTCACAAAACCCTTTTCCCCTGGGCCAGATGGTAACAATAGCGCACTATTAGAGTGAGTTGCCAAGCGAAATGTCTGAGTAGAGTCCAGTATAGGGAAAAGACGCATTTTTAATTGCAAATAATATGATCCAGAAGTTGATGCAATTAGATGGATAAATTCCTCACATGTTGTTTTTTATAATATGATGATGTCCCCTTTCCTTTTTTTGCATGATTTAATTTCGGGAAAAAGTCAAATTTTTGGGTATTAATTCCAACAACCTAAATAATTTTTATTAGGGGAACCAATACATCCCTACCCCAAAACAAGACCCGTTCTGCTAAAAATTGGGTTACGCGCCCCCAAAAATGCCCCAATATTTTGTTGGCTCAATTTTGGGTTAAAAATTTAGAATCGACACGGGAAAATCTTTTTTTTGCAACAAAAGAGAAATTATCGCTTGTCTTTGGGGGGTGCTTTTTTATGTTTTTTAACAAATTATTTGGTTTTTCCCAAAGTCAAATCCTTCTTTTTAAACCGTGACGAACATCTAACAGTAACTTTTCAAACAAAAAAAAAGTTGTCCTTTTTTTCGGGAAAAACAACCAATCTCTCACATGAGTTTTGTTTGTTTTTGTGATATGGAAAAAAGATTTTTGACAAATCAGGATTTTTTTATCGTTTTTTTTTTGGGAAAAAAGAAATATTTAGTTGCATTCGCTGCCCTTTTGCAATCCAAAAACTTGATTGAAGGATTTTATTCACCAATATCGTTGGAGATTTTTTTTTCGTTGTGCTTTGGGTTGTAGAAGATGGTTTTCATTGGAAGCATTGGGTGTGCTTTCGCCTCTCTTTTGGGTTGAAAATGATATGGCTAAATTGGGAAGGGCTTTCTGTCATTCGACTTCAGTTTGTCTTGGAAAAAAGTTAAACGTGAAGAGTTGTGATTTAATATTGGGTTGATGATTTTCATATCACTATCTTCATCTACTATTGAGAGCGACTTCATATTTTCTGCTTCGATTTCTTTGGATTCGCACCAACACACGACATTAAAAATTGAAGCTTTGGGGTTTTTTATACAAGAATTGTTTTATTTTTCCTTTCATTTGTGCTTTATTTGCACTTCCAGAAGCGTAATGTCGACCTGACTTGGCTCGCTGCTCATGATGTCTATCTCAATTGGGAAGAGAAAAAGAATTTACAAATAAAATGTAATTTTTCTACTTTACCAATATAAATATAAATGTGAAAGTTTGGGCAGGTTTTATGATATAATATTTACCAGATGATATATTATTCGGGGCTTTTTAATTAACCACTTAACATTATAACTCGATTTAAAAAATTTGAATTCATTGAAAAAAAAATGATAGAAACTATTTTTAAAAAAGAATTTCACTGAAAATAAAATTAGCTATGTAAAATAAAATAATAAAAAATAACAAGATGGGGGGATTTTTAAATAATTCAAAGTT
Organism: Arion vulgaris; assembly: GCA_020796225.1. Classification (NCBI taxonomy): domain Eukaryota; kingdom Metazoa; phylum Mollusca; class Gastropoda; order Stylommatophora; family Arionidae; genus Arion; species Arion vulgaris. The sequence goes on from JADZMA010000290.1 coordinate 8,913, forward strand.
AAGAACAAATAAAAAACCCCGTGTCCGTTTGTGTGCTTTCGTAAAAATTTTCAGCTTGTGTTGCGGTTTTGTTGGGCTCCCTTTAAGTGTGTCCAAGTTTTTTTAATCATTTGGCCCCCTCCATTTTTTTCGGGACACTAGTCGAGGCAAAACAGCCCAAAAAAAGTGAATGACATGAAATTTATTTAGGGGTGCCCAGATCTTCATGCTTTGAACAATATTTTATACGCCCACTTGATTTATTTTAAACAAGTTTTGGGCAAAATCTACTGAACGAACAGAGACTTGAATTTAAAAAGTCAAATTTAATTGTTCTTTTTTTCGCTTTCAAGTTTGTTTTTTAGCGTGTCACAAAGAGACACTTTTCAAAAAATAAAAACTGTTGTTTTAATGAGCTCAGGGGACCGCCCAATTGTCCGGAAAAAAAAGACCTTGGCCCAACCCCAATAAAAAAAAAGGGGGAAAATTCCCCCCCCCAAACTTGGTTCCTTGTTTATGACTATGACAACTTTGCTCCGAGGCGCCCCCAAAGGCGGGGCCCCCAGATTTGCTACTTTCATATGCAATCCGGCTCTGGGGCTGAGGGGTATATCTTTTTATCTCCCAAAAAAATGGATGGTTATCCAGTCTTTCCAGCTGGTTGTTTCATTTCCCCAAATGTTCAACCCCCCCCCCCCTCCACCGCCTTTTTTGGTTGTTTATCCCCACCTTTTTGAGTGACTGTTTAAAAACTCCCACTACTAAAAGTTTGTATTGGTCAGTGTCATGGTTTCAATAAGAGCCTGTTAGTTGAATCGTTTTTGTCAAAAGGAAATTTTTTGATTTCTGCTTCCCATTTTGGAGCAAACCAATACGGGGTAAAAGGCAGAGAGAGAGAGGGGAGAGATTTAAAATTTCTATCCCTTTTTTGAGTTGCTCACGCCTTTCAGCCTTCCCCCAACCCCACCCTCGGGGGGCCTTATCTGTATAACTGATAACCACGAACAAAAATCTTTTGGGGGGTTTTGGTGTTTCCCGAATACATGAAAGGTCAATTTTTACTGCTTGGGGCCCGTTTTGGGTAAACGTCCCCGGCATTCCATCGGATTATGTTGAATTCTGAGTCTGGTGGGTTGATCTGCAAGATTTTCCTTCCGCCCTTTTTCTTTGCACCAGTGACACATTTCCTGAGCAGTTAGTTTTGGGCACCCCCGTGATGGTTTCCAATATTCTTTTCTTTTGGGTGTCTAGGGGGCAGAGCGGCACCATAGAATGTTATCCCCCCTCATTTTGAGGGGTCACTGCACCATGTTATGCGCCTTACGACCTGGTGCATCTGGGTTTTGAAAGATTTTTTTTGGGGAGCATTCCCTTAGTCGTTGATTGCCACGCAAGTGTCGGCAAGGGAAGATCCCCCATCTGCACGCGTCCAGAAGGGGAAAAAAACATAAAAAATAGAACCTTATTAACTATAGAATATGTGGCCAGAGAATATTTTTAAACCACGGTACAGAATCAGAAGAGAATTTCTTAATTTTTACTGGCGCCGTCACTAAATGCAACAGTTCGTTTTGAAAAACCCGGGAAGACTTTTGTCATTTGAAGAATGTTTATGACCCAATCGGGAGTTCCATATTGAGTAAATTATGAAACTTATTGAAAATCTTCTTTTCGTGCTTCCAAAAGCTGGCTATGAACCAGAATATCGACATCAGTTGTTTCCATTGAAGACAGATTTTAAACTGATAAAATTGGGAAATTTTAAATACAACGCAAGTTTTGACATGAACGCAGAAATAATTGTTTTTTGTTTTGATCAAATTAGAATCATTTACTTACAGTTGTAAGTTTATTTCATTAAGTTTGTTGTATACTTCTGTCAGATTAGCAATATTGCAAAACCCTTTTTCAATAAAATCTATCTAAAAGAATCATTTTTTTTTTCCCAAAAAAGACTTTGTAATTGATTCAAAGAGTACCTAACATCATTTTAGAGAGGTACCTGTGACAGCCAACGAACGTCTGTGTGCAATAGTAATGATTTAAGTGGAGCCCCGCCCAGAACATGAGGTATCCGTTTTAAAAAATTCACAGAAAAAAAATTAACAAACATGTTGTCATAAGATTTGGCCACATGTTGTATAAGATAATGCTCTGTGATAAACACAGTTTAGTCTAACATTTAAATTATTGATTTAAAAAAATATTATCATGAAGTTATGAAAATAATTTAAGCAAAACCCCCTTAATCGTGGGAGGATTTCACTACATAAGAAGTGCTAAGAAAAACAAACCAGCATATGATGTACATAACACCTATAATTATAGCGTGAACCCCCAAAAAATATATAACATAATCGGTTTTTAAATATGACTTTGCAATATGATCCTTCTAAATAGTAAAAATTTTCAACTTAGAACAGCAATATCTCTGTTTATTACCATAGAACAAAAGGGAGGTTCACGCTATAAAGGATAGTATTGGCTATATGTATTTCAAAATTTGATAACTCTAGCTTTAAAATTGTAGCAAATATCACCGACACGATGAGTCACAAGACTGATTTTCGTGAAAGTTTTTGTTTAAAAATGTTAAATCCTACCTGATGAAAGCTCAATATCCCCAGCAAGATATGGCTGATCCTCTTTTCGTCTGTTCTTCATTCACGAAAGGGCGCTGTTCCTACCCTTTCTTTGCTTAAAAAGAAGCAACTTATCTGTATTTTGGGATTTTAATGGAGAATGTCTTTTTCAGCAAAAAATTTATTCATAAAATGTCCAGGTTGAATATCCGTCTGTGTTTGGTCTTGTTTCTTCCAGACAGACAAGATTTGCAATGTTACTTTTTGTATGAGTATCGATACTTTTTCCCGTTTTAGACCAATAAAGTTGTGGACCCAAATTGATGTATGGTTTTTTGTCATCCAAACCCTCACACGAACATCGATGGCGGAACATGTTGTCGCCCCTTTCTGCGTTTTCAAACCTTGAACAGAAGCATTAACTAATAATTTGTGCTCTAGTAACATTTCCAACTTTCAATATAATATCTTTGCCTTTTGTCTCAATGGGAAACTTTACCCACAGAAAGTTTGAAAAATCGTGTGACTCAGCCAATACAGGCATTGCAAAGTGCTCGTTATTGATAAGATTTATCTTTGCATTTCCTACAGAGAGCTGACTACTTGAAGGGAAAGGTTTATGTTCATTGCAGTTATATTTTTACAAGAAAAGAAAGTCACTGCCAAGTCCTTTCCCCTTTTCTTCAATTAATCTACAGCACTTTGACAAAATGCACATACCAATTTTTTAGCAATGTTCTGATTTAGAAGACCTATGTCAACAATTCTGTGCCCCTCAAGCAAACTAGTACCCTTCCTAACTTCCTCATCACTGGGAGTGTGGTGATTGTTTACATCTGTATCAGAACATGGCACTAACATATCCACATCAGAATCATGTGTTAGGTTGCTAATGTCCAAATGTTTCGCTCTGATTGTGAAAAGGGCTGCATTTGTTGCATTTCAATATCAAAACATTCAGTCTGCATCAATGTTGTCGAACTATGAAAATTTCTGACCCCGAAATGGACGTCAACATTATCGAAAATTTCCAAGGCACTGATTTAGTTCAGATGTATGTTGATTCGCATGAAATTTACGCTGCTTTAATAAGCGTCTATTGAATTTTTTGTCGGAAGACATAACTATCACAAATATTTCAAATATAATCACGTAATTCAACAAATTAATTTTCAGTTTCAAAGACAATTATCTTGGTAGGTTAATTAACAGCCATGATGCTTTTCAAGCTATTGGTTATTGGTTATTGGTTACAAAACTGACGTCATTGCACCTGACAGACCCATAGGTGCTCAGTCCCCCCAACAGATATCGAAGAGATGGCAACTGATGGTTCCTGTGGCTCGCTGATTAAACAAATTTCCCATCTGCCTCTAGACATCCAGTTCGACTTGAACAAGGGGTAACTCCAAACTGTTAAATCGCTTGATCGATTCAACATCGATTTTAGTGTCCTCATCCAAAGAGATCGAAGAGACCAAGAAATCCCTTATCCATCTTCAACTCCCCAACAATCGATGCTGTTGATGCAAGCCCGCCCGCTCTCTCATTACCGTAAACACCTGCATGCCCAGGACAGTATATCCACATAAGCAGCTGGAGGTTAGAAACTTCTATAGACGACATCCACTCATCCCGAAACCTGCCCTTCTGGATCTTGTGAAGCATCGACTGAGAGTCAGAGACAGATTAAAGGAGATTATTCAAGGGAGTTTAAAAGGGGACAGCTCATTGTACAATTTTTCCCGGGAGTAATCATTTTGGTGAAAAATTTTGAAGTAGCTAAAGAGATTTTGGGACCAAAATCTGTCTTTTGGGAACACACCCACCTTCATTGAACAAAATAACTTATAAACTATTAAAGATAAACACATAATTCAAAAAGAATATCAAACTAGAAAGACTGATAAACATTAAACGTACAATTTTTGTTTATAATTTGAGAATATCCATTTTCGATTAAATCTGGGGTCTCCCCCCAAGTCGTCGTGTTTTAAATCACAAAGCTTTCTAAATAATCTTTCATCCAGAGTATTTTCACTGGTCATGTAACGATGTAATTCATACTGTAATGCGCGATGAAGGCAATTACTAAGATTTTTTGTAACCAACCGTTGTCGGTGAATCACAAATGCGCCCTGCAGTTGCCATGACTACATTTTGAACAGTACATATGAAATCTACATATGAAATCAACTAGCTGTAGCGTCCAACCATTGCCAGAGCACCCTCGGCAGCAAACAAGATATTATTCGGCGGAATACTTTTTCTTAAAAAAGGTATTCCCAAAAGTCAAAATAGATTTTTCTTTTTTGTCCATTTCAATGTTCTTTCAAATAATAGTTCTTGACAAACGTTTTAATCTGTTGTAAACGAACTGCCAGACTTTGAATTTCAGCTAATGGTCCTCAACGCCTCCCAAAACATTGTGTTTACGACCCAGCGCCCCCCTTTCCAACTTCAAAGGCGCCCCAGTGGGCACCGCCTCGTTTGGAACTATCACAAGGTTTGTCAAAGTGGGGTACTTCTGTGGCATGAAGCTTCCAGGGAGTGATAGGTTTGAAGAAGCATTTGTGGAGTTTTTTCGTGATTTTGTGATTGAATAATCATTGAAAATATTTGAATTTGCATTTAAATTTATCTTATGCCCATTTTAAATTTTCCATTTTTTCATCAATTTTCTATTTCATCATTTGAAAATTGACCATGTATGACAGAAAAATATATCAATTTTCTATGTCAAAGAGAAAATTTGGGGCATGATATATATATATATATAAACAGACACTATCATCTATAGCATCAAACGTTGACCGCAGATAAGCTATGAAAAACAAATATAATGAAGACATATGCGCAAAAAGCAGATATCACACTGAATCTAAAATGATAAAAAAAACAGAGCAAAGTTCACCATTTAGGTAGCAATTTTTATTGCAAGGAAATGTTAAAAAGAAATTATGATACCAATTAAGGGAAAATCAGCTTTAAAAGTCTAAATAAAATCTGAAAAGTTATATAGTATTAAAACTAAATTACGAATTTTCAATTCAATGTTGTATCAATCCTAACATATGCTAGCGAGAGTTGGGAAATGACTAAAGAATAGAAAGTGTTGAATGCATTTGAAAATAGATGTCTGCGAAAAATAATGAATATAAAATGCAATGAATTCAGGAGAAGTGATGAAATCAGAGATATGTCTTGTCAATCACTAGTGACAACTGTTATAAGAAAGAGAAGATGGAGATATGTTGGGCACACATTGAGGAGAAATGATCAACGAATATCAAAGCAGACATTGAAGTGGGATGAAAAGGGGGTTCAAGAAAGAGAGGTCAACCTAAGGAGACCCTGAACTTTGCTGAGAGAGGCAGGAAATATCGGTCTCAGTTCCATGGAGGAGAATGGGATTGCCCAGGATAGAGCGGTATGGAGAAATTACTTGCAGGCCCTCTGTAACGTATAAGGCAGAGGGAATTATTATTTTTTATTTTTATATATATATATATATATATATATATATATATATATATATAAATTTTTAACGTTAAAATTGGGGGGGGGAAAAGTTTTATCGGAGGGGGGTAATAAAAGTTTAAACTTGGATGAGATCATTTGACAAAAAAAACAACCACTGTGGGGTTTTTTTCTCGCCCGTCTCTTTTCCCAAAAACCCCCCCAATTTCCCAACCCCACGGGACCGAAAAAAAAATTTGACCGGGAAACCCCCAAATCGAGCAAGGTTTGTTTGGTCCCTTTCCCCCAGAAAGTTCAGAACAAATTTGTTGTGGAAGGGGTTTTCTTCGCACAGTCATAGACATTTTGTTTTCTTGAGAGCATGCCCATGATGGAAGGCAGGTTTGTATTTGGTACTTGGAGTTGGTTATCTTCATCTTAGTTTCCTACTGTAGAATGCCCATGATGGAAGGCAGGTTTGTACGTTAAGATTCAGAGTTGGTTTTTCCACATGTCATACCCATCTTAGTCTTCATCAGATAGTCCATGATAAGGCAGGTTTGAGTTACAGACTTCAGATTTGGGCTTTTTCACACATGTAAACCCATTTTTAGTTTCTACGTAGAGCATGTCCATGGTGGGCGGGTTTTGGGGTTGTCAGTACTTCAGAGTTGATTTCATTTTAGTTTTCATGTAAATGTCCAGATGGTGGGGAGGTTTGTAGTTACAGATTAGATTTGGGTTATTTCATCTTAGTTCACTGGAGAGTCCATGATGGAAGGCGGGTTTATTTTAAAGACTTCAGAGTTGGTTATTTCATCTTTTCTTCTATGTAGAGATGTCCATGATGGAAGGAGGTTTGATTTAAATTTTGAGTTGGCTATTTCATCTTATCTTTACTGTAGAATGCCCAATGGTAGGCAGGTTTCAGCTTGGTTTGGATTTACACTTCTACTGGGCATTCCAGAGGAGGGGTTTTGAGTTACAGTATTTAGAGGGGTTATTTACAGCTTTATGTAGAAGCCCGAGGGAAGGAGGTTTGGAAGTATTTGGGGGCCCTTTTTTAATATAAGAATTTAGCTTCATGAGAGCAGTCCATGATAAGGCGGGTTTTTAAAAGTTACAGTACCAGATTTGGGTTATTTTTAACATGTCATAGACATCTTAGTCTTCATTAGAATGTCCATGATGGTGGGGCAGGTTTGAGTTAAGTACTTGAGTTTTTATTTTCACATGTCATAGACATTTTTAGTCTTCACGAGAGCATGTCCATGAGGGAAGGCATTTTTGGCTTTGGTATTAGAGTTGGTTATCTTCAAAATGTCAAGACATCTTAGTCTTCACTGAGAGCATTCCATGATGGAAGGCATTTTTGGTTACAGTATTTCGATTGGTTATCTTCATTTTAGTCTTCATTTAGAGATGTCCATGATGGAAGGCAGGTTTAATTCAGTACTTCAGAGGGATTTTCTTAGTCTTCTACTGTAGAGCATGTCCATGAGGGAAGGCAGGTTTGCAGCATACTTCAGAGTTGGTTATCTTCTCTTAGTCTTCTACTGTAGAGATGTCCAAAAGGAAGGCAGGTTTTCAGTTACAGTTTTTCAGAGTTGGTTATCTTCATCTTGTCTTCTACTGTAGAGACCAGAGGAAGGCAGGTTTGTACGTTGCAGTATTTGATTAATTTTATTTTGCCTCTACTGTGAGATGTCCATGAGGGAAAGGCAGGTTTGTAGTTAATATCAGAGTTGGTTATCTTATCTTAGTTTTCTACTGTAGAGCATGTCCATGATGGAAGGCAGGTTTGAGTTAAAACTTCAGAGTTGGTTATCTTCATCTTAGTTTTCTACTGTAGAGTGTCCATAGGGGGGTTTGCGGCTACTTCAGAGTTTTTTATTTTTCACACATGTTAAACCACTTATTTTCTACTGTAGAGCAGTCCATGAAAGGCAGGTTTGCTGTTAAGCTTCAGAGGACTATCTTCATCTTAGTTTTCACTGAGAGCAGTCCATGAGGGAAGGGCATTTATTTACAGACTCAGAGTGGATCTTTTTAGCCACTTGGCTGTCCATGAGGAAGGCAGGAAAGCAGTACTTCAGAGTTGGTTATTTCTTTTTAGTTTTCTGTAGAGACCCCAGATGGAAGGGGTTTGATTTGATTTTCAGAGTTGGTTATCTTCACACATGTATAGCATTTAGTTTTATTAAAAGGGTCCATGAAGGTAGGCCCACAGTACCAGAGTTGAATTTCATCTTATTTTCAGGGGCATGCCATATAAGGAGGTTTGACTTTACAGATTCAGGGGGATCTCACACATGTCATAGCCATCTTAGTCTTCACTGTAGAGCATGTCCATGAAAGGGGGTTTGTACGTTAAGACTTCAGAGTGACTATCTTCATTTTAGTCTTCACAGAGCACCCATGATGGAAGGCGGGTTTTATTTAAACTTTAAAGGGGGTTCTCCCAACAACCATCTTTTTTCAGGGGCCCATGTTTTTTTTCCAGTCCTTCACCCACAACATAAATTTTACCACTGAAGGTAGAGGGGGGGTTTTTTTAATTTTAAACTTAGAGTTTTATTTCCACACATGAATTTAACTTCACGAGAGCGTCCAAGGGTAGGCAGGTTTAAAGTTACATATTTCAGAGTTGGTTATCTTCACACATGTCAAGAATTTTAGTTTCTACTGTAAATGCCCAGATGGAAGGAGGTTTGTAACAGACTTCAGAGTTTTTTCACAAGTCAAGACATCTTAGTCTTCTTTTTGGGAGTGTCCATGATGGTGGAGGTTTGTTTGTTCAGTATTTGGAGTTGGTTATCTTCAAATGCATAGACATCTTGTTTCACTGTAGAATGCCATGATGGAAGGATTTTAGTTCAGATTCAGAGTTGTTTATTTAAATGTCATAGTCATCTTAGCTTTTACTGTAGAGATGTCCATGATGGACTGTTTGTAGTAGTTTTTTGGGAGTTGGTTATTTTCATTTTAGCTTCACAGAGCATGTCCATGATGGAAGGGGGTTTTAGTTACAGTATTTCGGGAGTTTTATTTTCATCTTAGTTTTCTACTGTAAAATTTTCCATGATGGAAGGCAGGTTTGAAAATTTAAGTTTTTCAGAGTTGTTACTCATTTTATTTCCATGTAGAGGTCCATGATGGTGGGGGTTTTGTACGTTCAGTACTTCAGAGTTGGTTATCTCATCACTTCACTGTAGAGGTTCCATGATGGTAGGCAGGTTTGTCGTTCAGTACCTTGGGTTGGTTATTTTCATCTTTTCTACTGTAGGCTTCCAGATGGTAGGAGGTTTGAGTTAAGTATTGGGTTTTTTTCATTTTAGCTTTTTAGAGAGGTCCAAAAGGAGGGCACAGAATTTAGAGGGATTTACTTAGTTTCAAGAGACCCCAGGATGGAAGGGGTTTTGTAGTTACAGTATTTGAGTTGGTTATTTCATCTTATTTCTACTGCAGAGCATTCCATGATGGTGGGGAGGTTTGAATGACAGTACTAGAGTTGGATCTCATCTTAGTCTCACTGTAGAGCATGTCCATGAAAGGCAGGTTTGTGCAGTATTTCAGAGTTGGTTACTTCATCTTGTCTTCTACTGTAGAGCATGTCCAATGGGGGGTTTTCGTTCAGTATTGAGTTGGTTATCTCATCTTAATTTTCTACGAGAGCATGTCCATGAGGTAGGCAGGTTTGTACGTTACAGTATTTCGAGTTGGTTATCTTCACACATGTCAAGAACAGTCTTCTACTGTAGAGCATGTCCATGAGGGAAGGGGGTTTGAGAAAGTATTTAGAGTTGGTTATTTCACACATGTAAAGTCATCTTAGTCTTCTACGTGGCATGTCCATGATGGAAGGCAGGTTTGTACTTTAAATACTTCAGAGTTGGTTATCTTCATCTTGCCCACTGTAGAGCATGTCCAGATGGAAGGCAGGTTTGTCGTTACAGTATTCATTTTTTATTTTTATCTTAGTCTTCATTAGAGATGTCCATGAGGGAAGGCGGGTTTTATTAAAGTACTAGAGTTGGTTATCTTCATCTTAGCTTACTGGAGCATGTCCATGAGGGAGGGGTTTGTACATTACATCTTGAGTTTTTTTTCATCTTAGTCTTCACTGTGGTGTCCATGATGGTAGATTTGGACAGACTTCAGAGTTTTATCTTCATCTTAGTCTTCACTGTAGAGCATGTCCATGATGGAAGGCGGGTTTTTGGGTTACAGACAGATTTGGGTTATTTCATTTTAGTTTCTACTGTAGAGAGCCATGAGGGAAAGGCAGGTTTGAGTTACAACTAGAGTTGGTTATCTTATCTTAGCTTCACGAAGTCCATGATGGAAGGCAGGTTTGAGTTGTATTTAGAGTTGGTTATCTTCATTTTACCTACTGCAGAAGTCCATAGGAAGGCGGGAGTACAACTTGGGGGCACCATTCATCCCCATTTGTTTTTCTTGTAGAGAGCCAAGGGAAGGCGGGTTTTTGCTGTTACAGACTTTAAAGTTTTTTAAAGTTTAAGATCTTAGTCTTCTACTGTAGAGCATGTCCATGAGGGAAGGAGGTTGTTTGCAGACCATAGGTTAACTTGTCGTACCATCTTTTTTTCATAATTTTGGAGACATCGATGGAAAAACCCCTTTAAGTCCACTCGGTTTTAAAAATAAGTCATGCTCCCAAAACAAAACCATAAATTTTCCCCCAAAATTTTTTCCACCCCCAATTTTTTCCAAAACCCCCAAACCCAAAACCGAGGAAAATGGCAGTGAAGGGACCCAAGATTAGAATTTGAACTGGAGAGGAAAAAGAAGTGATGGTTAGCCCCTGAATAAAATACCAAATTTTCTAAAAATATTTTCAAAAAAAAGTCTCTGTATTCTCATCCTGATGGTGTTGTAGTAGCTTAATCCCAGGAAGAGACCCGAGTGAACGAAGAGGGAATACCCAACCCCGGGGTGTTAGTATATTATATTTGAAACCACAAAATGGGAGAATGCGGGAGGGGCCCCAGAGCGAACGGTTTTATTCTGAACACGACTTTTCTAGCGCACTCGCCGTTTGGTCGGGTATTTTCCGGTTTCTTTGCCGAGCACAATTAGTTTTGAGCAACGCTGTGAGCTGTGACTGTTACATGGAATGCTTTTTGCTGTGCCAACTGTGCGTTTGTTGTGTGTATTCAGAAAATGGCGGACAGCGGTTATGACGAAAAGCTCAATCTGCCGTATGCAGTTATATTCAGTGAGAAAGCTGGGTTTTTCCGTGATTGATGTCTCCTTTGACAAGAATTGCAACAAGGATGAAAGTTTTGTGTTGCTCTTTGCGAGGCCATATGTTTTTATGGGGGGGCTTTTTTTTGGGTAGGATGTTTTTTAATTGTTACAAGGTTTTCCATTGTTTGATTTTGTGTGATATTATTGGCACAGGAACGGGTAATTATGGGGAAACTTGCAGTGAAGGGGAACCGTACAGGGAAAAAAGGTTTTAAATATTAATATTAAAAATAGGGTTCGGGGTTCCGCAGATAATTAAAGCAAATGTTCATCATTGAAAGACATCACTGATTTTAAAGATCAAAAAGAACATGGGACTTATAATGTAATCACAGATTCTGGGCAGATAAAAAGCTAACATGGTCATGTTAGTGGGAAACACTAGATTCATAGATCAATTTAAAACAACTGGTTTGTTAGAATGGACATCACTGATTCTGGACAGATCAATTAAAACTAACATATATATTTGAATGGAATCACAGATTCTGGAAATCAATTAAACAACATGGTCATCGTTAGAATGGACATACTAGATTCAGGACAGATCAATTAAAGCTAAATATGTTTGAATGGACATCACAGGATTTGAAAGATACCTAAACTAAATGGGTTTGAATATATATCACTGATTCTGGGCAGAGCAATTAAAGCTAAAATGGAAGTTTGACCAAAAAGTATGGGACAACCCCAGGTGGAATAATGTTTTTTGAAAAAACACAATGACGGAAGTCTGTGAAGGAAAAACAAAGCCTTGAACTAATCATTACTGTCTTGAAAATTAAAAATTTTTGAAAATGAGAGAAGAAAAAGGAAATATTGCGCAATGGAATGCCAAGGGCTCCTTTTCCAAAAAGGACAACACGGAGACTTGAGAAGAAGGGTAGACCAAGCATACAAAAAACACACCTAAAGTTAACACAGGTTCTGGATCAGAGGCAGAGACCTTCAGATTAGACGGGGGGGAAATTTTTTCTCACGCTGGTACAAAAATATTCCAGCGAAAAAACGACATGAAAGAAGAGTCGCCAGACAGCAAATATCAGGCATCCCATCACGTGGAGACAGATTCTTCGTACAACCTATACCACCCAAGGGTATCTCCATATTAAGGGAACATAAAAACACAGCATGCAGGGAAAGGGGATTTAAATCCATTTGAAAGGTGGGGCACTCCCGAAACGGAGAAGTGAGGGTGGGGGAAGAGAAAACCTATTCTTTATAAAGCCCCAGACATACGCCAACCTTTTACCGAAAGGTACGATGAATCCAACTGGGCCACTACCTTTCCAAAAACCCAAACGAAGGTCCCTTTTAAAATGAGACAGTACCAAGGGCCGTAAAAAGTGGGTTCCACTTTTTACCCGGCAAAAAAATTTCTTGGGGAATTTCAACAAAGTAAAGTGGGAAAAAAATACATTACATTTTTAAAATAAAACCCCCGAAAAAAAGTGAGATCCCTTTGAAAGAATGTGGAACCAGAAAATACGGACCTCCCCCGGGCACAAGGGAAGGTAAGTCAACTGAAGCAAGTCCAAAAGTTTGGAGACCCTATCCCAAGGGAAAAAAAGAGCCAAAAGAAAGTCCAAAATCTTAAAGAAAAAAACAAAGGGAAATCAAACGGACAAAATTTTTGGGGTTAAAAAAAATCAAATCCCAACTTTTAAGGGAAACAAAAATGGGAAATTTCCATGACCCAACCCAAAATCAAATCCCTAAACCCCAAATTTCCAATGAAAAAAAAGCCAAAGCCCGAGTGGAAACCGGAAAAAAAAAGAAAGGGAAAAGAGAGGGCCCCCGGAACCCAAAAAAAAGAGTCACCTAAAGATAATTACCTGAAAGAGCGGAAGAAATTTGGGGTCTGCGAAAAGCCGGAAAAATAAAAATGAGATGCTTAAAAAAACTGGGAAAAAGGGCAAAAAAAGTTACGTCAGTCCTAAAAATATCATGGGGGACAGCATAGTACCCGGATTGATAGGATCATGGAATCCTAAAACCAGGCAAAAATGAACTCAATCCGGGAGAACCCATGTTTTTTAAATGAGAAAGGGTTATGAACACATGGGAACAAAAAAGGCAAAATTTGGAAAATGGTTCGCCGGGGAAAAGGGGGGTTTTAAAATACCGATTACAAAAAGAACCTACGTCCAGGAAATCGAGGATGGTTTAAGAAAAAAATAGACGTTTCGTTGGGAGAATGGGGAGGCCTGCTGAAAGTCGGAAAAATCCTAAAAAATCAAACCCATACTGGGATAAAGGGAGAATGCAATGGCTTGATAGATACCAGGGGAACAGAACAGCAAGGAAAAAGCAAAACCCCCTAGAAGGGGGTCCAAGGGGGGGTGCTCTACTAATTTTCTAGTCTTGCAAAACATAGCACACGCTACCCAAGGGGACACCAGCCATGTATACGAGATTTTACTGGGGGGGAGGAGTAAGCCATAGAACATAACGATTGTAGAATGACCCAAAAAGAAAATCTGTACAGGAAAAAGGGAAAAAGATTAAAATTCCAAAACCCTGTACACTGTGTTTTGAGAAAGAAATACCAAAAATTGCTTAAAATAAACGGGCAAGATCTCACTGAAAGCAAAATCTCAACGATCTGGGAGTCACACTAGACCGAAGGCTCCCTGGTGCCCCAAAAGACAAAACCCCAAAGGTCGGATACTCAATATGATGAAAAAATGGCAGGCCCACGTGGGAAGCCCGTAAAACCTTTAAAACTATACCGGGAAGAGTACGCTGCTTGGAGAAGACATTGGGATGGAGTGGATCCAACAAGCACCCCCAAAAAGCAGCAGTCAGAACCGGGGAGCACGATTATAACAGGGGATGAAGTCCACCACATGAAGGCGATGGAAACAATCACAGGCCCCCAACCAAGACTACCGCAAAAGAAAAGGTGCAACAGCGGACAAACTAAAACGGCTTAACTCTCACACTATGAGTATCTGAAGAAGGGTTAGAAGGGGCAAAAGAGAACCAGCTTCCAAAAAAATAAAACTACTGATCAAAGACCACCGGGGCCAGCAAAAATCCAAACGATCCCGGAACCCATAAGAGCCCCAAAGTGGAGAAAAAATGCGAATTAAGGGGAATTTTCTTTTCTTATCTTTAAAACATTTTTGAAGCGAGGGGAGGTTATTTTTTTTTTTGTGCCAGGTGGTGGGTTTATTGTTTGTCCAGCTTTGAGGTACTGAGATTTTTCTATCCACCGTCTTTTGCCAGCCCGTGCTTCGCCCTGAGGTGATTACAGACACGGGGAGTAAAAGTCGTTCCATTCTCATTAGGGGACCGAACCATTATTTTTGCTTTTTGATGTATTGTATGATGTTTAAACGATGCTTCTGATACCCCCTTTTTTTACTCTTTTTTACTTGTAAGGACAGCTTTTAAATCCATTTTCCAGTTGAATCTTTTTTCTGGCAGTCAGGGGATGTTTGGGGCTGAAGAGAGTTGAATAAATTGCTTTTTCAGGGCGGGTTAGAATTAACCAAAAAATAAAAAAAAAGGGGAAGAAAAATCGAAAAAAACGGGGAAAATTGAGAAGGGGATAGAAAGGAAGGTTGGGGTGGATGGGAAAAAAGCAAAAGGAAGGGGGGAAATAGGGAAAAAAAAAGAAAATGAAATACAAAGGGATTAGGTGTTTAAAAAAATTCTGGGAAAAAGGTAAAAAACCCAGAAAGATTATAAAACAGCCCATGGTCAAAAAAATTTGGGGACAGAAACCACTTAAACCCATCATTATGGGTCCCTAAAACAGCAATATTAGTGAAAATAAAAAAGAGATAGAAAAAAGGAGGGGGAAAACCCCGGGCCGATCCAAATCAGCATGAGAACCAAAAATGGTTTGCAAAAAAGTGGCCCCCAAAAAGAAGAACAAAATCAACCCAGCAAAAAAGGGCCCAAGGGGACAAGCCCCCCACGTTTCCAAAAAACCTACCACCCGTGAAAGGAACTTGAGGGAACATACGAAGACGACAGTTGTTTGCGGCCTAAAAAGGGCCGGATAAAAGAGACAGCGAGGATTTAAAAGAAACCCGTAGCTCCAGCAACAACCCAGGGTTCGGGAACAACTGCACTAGTGAACAGAATGGCGCGGTCCGGATTCGAACCTACGACCTTCGCCTCACAAGGCAAAGGGCTTAACCACTTAGCCACAGAGACCCACCAGTGTGATCTATCGTTTGCACTAAAGACATCGCATCAGGCCATGATACAGTCCAACTCTTCCTGTGGTTTATTAACAAATTTCATCCGTTTCTCCCTGTCTGTATACCTTGATGTCGTCTGAACATGACAGTGTTCTACTCTTGTCAGATAGTTGCTTCGCAATATATATTATATAAAAACTCGCTGAATAGTACTGAGATAGTTGGGATTCCCATTTAGAAAACAGAATACCAATTACGCATAGAATGCCATTATCTCTCAAATAGGACAATCGCAATCCATCTTATGAGCAATGTATCGATTTTGAGTGGCTATAGCATGTGTATAAAGTAGGTGATTGAATTTTTTACATGCATCTCTGTGATCAATACAACGTAGTCTCCAATCCAGCATGGAAACCTTCAGACATGTCATATGCTAAAATCGAAACATTGCACCATGTTTTCTTTATCGCTTCTGTATCTCTAGACTAGAAGAAACGTGTCGCATACCATAAATCCTGCCTCAGTCTCTGCCACTCACTTTTCCAGAAGCACCTACTGTGTCTGCATTGTAATTATTCTAAAACTGCTATATGTGTTTGTGATTTTTGTTAGGTTTTACCAGTATTATTAAATAGCTGTGAGCGTATGTAGCTTAAGTGGTAGTGAGCTGATCACAATCCAAGCGTACCTGATTCAAACTTCGCGACAAGCAAATTTGGAAGCAAAATTAATTCAATTGGATTTTACGAACGAAAAATAGTCCTCACCGTTCAGAAATCAATGGCAAACTACTAAACGTATAAGTGATGAAAAGAAAATGGATGACTTGTTTACTGTTGTTGATGGCTAAGTTCTGTAAAGGATATACTACGAGTTTCATTTAAATAAATAGCTATAAAATCATTCCTACCTGATATCATCACATTTTAAACTAGTCTTAAATTCTTTACTAAGCTCATTCATGTTCAGTGTCCGATATCCTGCTTATGTATTGAATACCATAGAGACATGGTGGGTATTGTGTGATCGCTAAAGCATTTATGGATTTTCTGCAAGTAATTCAAACTCGTCGTTCCACTCCGTAGCATCACATTGCTTATCTAACAACGACATCATATGTAATCTTGCGTCTCTATCATGTTGATTATTCTGTTGAATGTAATGTTTGAGAAAATCCATCCCTTTATTGTCATCGTTCTGTCACAACAGCTCATGATCTTAAACATCTGGTATGTACTTCTGTGTGATGTACTGTTCATAGCCTGAAACCGTCACAACAGCTCATGATCTTAAAATCTGGTACTTTTCTGTGTGATGTACTGTTCTAGCCTGGTAAAACGTCACTTTCAGGACGGAGCTATCGGAGAACATTTACTAAAATTCCTCTCACTTGGTTGTCTTTGCTTGGTTAGTACAAGCCTTGAAAAGTACAATGTTCTCACGTATTTGTAATAATGTTCAACGAGCCTGTCACAAAGTGCAAAAGTTGGGTTTACAGAACTATTAATAGTTGCGCGTAAGCGGAACCTGCAAGACCTAAAATTTCCAGCTCACGGGGATGGCAGCCGGTCCTCAATCAGTCTAAATATGACTTGAAAGCAAACATTCCGTTCAGATCTCTCAGCGCCCCGTGAGCGGTAATTCCCCGATGGCAACTCATGATTTAGACCGTCTGTCAACGACTGACCTCTGTCTCTCTCTCCACTGGTTATTTATCGCAGACAAATATGTGATCTTTATTCGTTTAGTATTTAAACGATGTATTGCTAAAAATATATCGAGTCGTAAATACTGAATCATATGTAACAATTAATAGAAAACAATAGAAATAATGAACAAATCATCATAGAATAGTTTACGGTAATCACCTTTCCATCAATATACATCTGTGTACGTTTAAACAAGTTAAAGAGTTGTGACCTTCTTTATAAAGTGGTTAACCTCTTTATAAGTAACACTGTCACTTGGTGAGTTTAGTCTTGTACCTTAGTTATATGTAAGATCATTCTATGTAACACTGTTACTTGGTGAGTTCAGTCTTGTACCTTAGTTATATGTAAGATCATTCTATGTAACACTGTTACTTGGTGAGTTCAGTCTTGTACCTTAGTTATATGTAAGATCATTCTAGTAATACTAGTCACTTGGTGAGTTCAGTCTTGTACCTTAGTTATATGTAAGATCATTCTAGTAATGGTGGGTAGGCTGAGGGGATAGGAATAATGTACTTCAATAGACAACAATAGTAAAATATAAAATTTAACCTAATCCAAAACCATGATGTTTTTGAAAATGTATGTTTGGCCCCAAAATAAAATGATCACGGCGCACTGGTCATCAGTAATATCATTGAACAGAAGTCTTTTTAACTTATATTTAACTACGATTTGCTGTTTTATAGTTATTAAGCTAGTATCATCCGATACTCCAGCATGCGCGTCAGACTTTCATCTCTGTCGTGGCTAGTTTTATTCTATCGTTTGATGTCAGCGTCAGGTTTGACACTGATAGCATAATGTTGGAGACATAGCGTTGAACAATACTCTTTTAGTGTTCATGTGACATGTTTCATTTCAAAATTGGTCTCTTCCTTCTCTCACCATTTACTTCTTTATAGAATGAGGTAAACTAATGATCTTTGTGTGCTTTTAAGCACTTTGTAGCTATATTCATGTTCGTAAGGGTGTTCTTGATGCCATCGCTCCATCTTTGCTGGTCTTCCTCTTTGTACCATTATACCTTCTGTGGCTCTCTTGGTAGGTGATACCAGGCATTCTTGTCAGGGTCCAAACCATTTAATCTTTGTTCTTTATGAATTGCATAGTGCCATTTTGTAAAATGATTTGATTTGCTTTATTGCATCTATATTGATTTCGTAAGTTATTCTTCAATTTGCAAACAATGCTCCTAACTAAGTATGTAAAGTCCTTGACTTGCTTTAATAGGTGTTTGTCTATGTAAATGTTGGTAACGTTTTCCTCTCTAGCCAACGTCATTACTTCGGTTTTGTAGG
This sequence comes from Arion vulgaris, assembly GCA_020796225.1. Taxonomy (NCBI): domain Eukaryota; kingdom Metazoa; phylum Mollusca; class Gastropoda; order Stylommatophora; family Arionidae; genus Arion; species Arion vulgaris. The sequence continues at coordinate 27,377 of JADZMA010000290.1, forward strand.
GGTTTGACTGAGCCTCATTAATTTATCCAATCTTTATTCACAAATTATTATTTTCTATTATACATATCACCAACTTCCATCTTCTTGTTTTTGTATATCCTTCTCCTGACATGTTGTATTTCTACTTTTTTATTTATTTAAATTTTTTATTTTATTCTTCTTCTAACCAACATATCACACATCTTCAATTTGTCAACGACAGAATGCAGTTCGAGTCAGTTTGTGTGTGACAATGGTATATGTATCTCTTCGAGACACAGATGCGACGGAATGAGCAACTGCATTGACGGTAGTGATGAGACACTGGAAGCATGTCGAAGTTTAAGTTTACTTTTTGTTCTAAGGAGCATACGGGCACAAGACATTCCACACATACACAGACAGACAAGTACTGTATAGACAAACACATACAATGACAGATGGCACATATATACACTCATATAGACACGCACCCACAGATACATATATGTGTAAATACCCACACATAGACAAGCACATACTCATGAATACAAGCATATGAAATATACAACGTGTAATTGAGTATTTTGTAGTGTATCGCTACTGAAGAAGGAATATATCAGCTCTACAAAGTAGATAGCCAACAATAGAAATGTGACATGTACACATCATACAGTTAATGACTAGGTTCGATTTCTTAAAAGAATGAAGCTGTCGCTGTGAATCATCATCTTGATTCTTGGAGAACAACATATCTTTCTCTTTGTACGTCTGAACATGGATAACTGATCACACAACATGGATAACTGATCACACAACATGGATAACTGATCACACAACATGGATAACTGATCACACAACATGGATAACTGATCACACAACTTGATAACTGATCACACAACATGGATAACTGATCACACAACATGGATAACTGATCACACAACATGGATAACTGATCCCACAACATGGATAACTGATCACACAACATGGATAAATGATCACACAACATGGATAACTGATCACACAAGCAGAAGAAGATGAAGTAGAAGTGTGTATGTGGTGAATGTAGGTATTATGTGTGTGCACACAAACTGATCACACAAGAAGAAGTAGTGTGTGTGTGTATTATATGTGTGTGTATATTATATGTATGTGTATTATATGTGTGTGTATTAAGTGTGTGTGTATTATGTGTGTGTATTATGTGTGTGTATTATGTGTGTGTGTGTAGTATATGTGTGCACACAACATATGATGTTGACGTTTATATTAGTTCTATCAAACACTTGTAACTGTTCTATAATCTAAACGTGATCTCCATCAGAGACCGTGAGAACTTGCTCTATAAATATTGCACATCTCTAGGTAAAGCACATTTTTAATGTGACGGTGGGAATGTATTCCAGATTGTTTCCTACATCTACATTAAATCACTGTTTACTGAACACCTTTCCCTTACTTCGCATCGATTTGTTTACAACTTAATATGAAACATATTACAACCACTCCTTGTTAATTATATATGATCCGAGCAAAGACAATGTACACGCTGTATTAATATTGTGACTCGGTGAGAAAATTCAGGATAAAGAACATGCACCATCGTTTGAAAGACATACCAAAGTTGTCCATACAAGCAATAAGATGTTTTCTCTATGTATTATTTACCTGCAGTTAGAGTGGAGGATGTGAACACAAAACATATATGTTTACAGTCTCAATACTAACAGTACCAGCATCTCTGATGTTTCATCATTTATCTCAGTTTGAGATGAGACTAGAGAAAATTGCGTGGGTCTGCACAAGGATTTCAATCGTTCATTCTGTATTCTTTCCATGATGGATACGTCACGGAAATATGGAGATATATGACATAGACAAGAAACCATGTAGAGAATAAAAGTGACACAGACAAGAAAATGTGAGATATATAGTGACATCAGATACACGAAACTGTGGAGATTTTAAAGGGAATCAGAACAGGGAACATGAGAAATATGACATAGACACAGGAAACATACAGATATATAAGTGACATCGAACGGAAACATGGAGATATAGGAATCAGACCAGGAAACATAAGGATATATAAGGACATCAGATACAATAAACATGTAAATATTGTGTCAGATACAAACATGTTAAGAATATAGTGACATCAGCACAGAAACAGTGAGATATAAAATGACACAGATACGGAAACATGAGAATATGGACATCAGATACAGAAAACTGTAGAGATAATGGACATCAGATAAAAGAAACATGTAGAGATATATAAGTGACATCAGATACAGGAAACATACAGAGATATATAAGTGACATCAGATACAGGAAACATGTAGAGATATATAAGTGACATCAGATACAGGAAACATGTAGAGATATATAAGTGACATCAAAACAGGAAACATGTAGAGATATTTAAGTGACATCAGACAAGGAACATACAGAGATATATAATTCAGATAAAATAAACATGTAGAGATATATATGACATTAGACACGGGAAACATGTAGAGATATAAGTGACATCAGATACAGGAAACATGTAAGATATATAAGTGACATCAGACAAAGACACATAAGAGATATATAAGTAAATTGAACAATAAACATAGAGATTATAAGTACATCAAAACGAAACTGCAGAGATAAAAGTGACATCAGACCAAGGAAACATGAGAATAAATAAGTGACATCAGATACAGGAAACATGTAGAGATATAAGTGAATCAGACACGGGAAACCTGTAGAGATATATAGTGACATCAGATACAGAACATGTAGAGATATAAGTACACAGACACAGGAAACATGTGAGATATATAAGACACCAGACACAGGAAAATGTAGAGACATATAATGACATCAGACACAGGAAACATGTAGAGATATATAAGTGACATCAGACAGGAAACCTGTAGAGATATATAAGTGAAATCAGATACAGGAAACATGTAGAGATATATAAGTGACATCAGACACAGGAAACATGTAGAGATATATAAGTGACATCAGACACAGGAAAGATGTAGAGATATATATGACATCAGAAAAAACATGTAGAGATATATAAGTGACATCAGATCAGAATGAGAATATAAGCACTTAGAAAAATAACATGTAAGAGATATATAGTGACATCAGATACAAAACATGAGAGATATATAAGTGACATCAGATCAGGAAACAATAGGAGAATATAAGTGACATTAGACACAGAAACATGTAGAGATATATAAGTGACATCAGATCAGGAAACATACAGATATATAAGGAATCAGATCAATACATGTAGAGATATAAAATGACATCAGACACAGAAACATGAGAGATAATAATTGAATCAAAAGGAAACAAGTGGGAGATAAATAAGTGAATCAGAACGGGGGAAACATGAGAGATATAAAATGAATCAGAACGGGAACATGTAGAGATATAAGTGACATCAGACAGAGGAAAAAATGTAGGATATATAATGACATCAGCTACAGGAAACATACAGAGATATAAAAGGGACATCATATACAATAAACATGTAGAGATATATAAGTGACATCAGACACAGGAAACATGTAGAGATATATAAGTGATATCATATACAGGAAACATGTAGAGATATATAATGACATCAGAACAGGAAACATGTAGAGATATAAAAGACATCAGAAACAGAAACATGTAGAGATATATAAGTGACATCAAAACAGAGAACATGTAGAGATATATAAGTGACATCGATACGGGAACTTTAGAGATATATAAGTGACATCAGATACAGGAAACATGTAGAGATATATAAATGACATCAGATATAGGAAACATGTAGAGATATATATGATTAGACAAAGGCATGTAGAGATATATAAGTGACATCGACACAGGAAAACATGTAGAGAATATAAGACATCAGACACAGGAAACATGTAGAGATATATAAGTGACATAGACACAGGAAACATGTAGAGATATATAAGTACATCAGACAGGAAACATGTAGAGATATATATGACATCAGAAAGAAACATGTGAGATATTAAGTGAATCAGACACAGGAAACATGTAGAGATATAAAATGACATCAGACACGGGAAACATGTAGAGAATATAAGTGACATCAGACACAGGAAACATGTGAGATATATAAGTGACATCAGACAGAGAAACATGTAGAGATATAAAGTGAACATACAGGAAACATACAGAGATATAAAAGTGACATCAATACAAAACATGTAGAGAAAATTTGACATAGACACAGGAAACATGTAGAGATATATATGACATTATACAGGAAACATGTAATTTTATAATGACATTCAGAACAGGAAAACATGTGAAAATATATAAAAGACATAGAAACAGGAAAACATGTAGAATATATAAGGACATCAGATACAGGAAACATGTAGAGATATATAAGTGACATCAGATACAGGAAGCATGTAGAGATATATAGTGACATGAACAGAAACATGTAGAGATATATAAGTGACATCAGAAAGGAAACATGAAAGAGATATATAAATGAACAGATATGGGGAACATGTAGAGAATATAAGTTACACAGACACAGAAACTTTGTAGGAATATAAAGGACATCAGACACAAAACATGTAGAAATTTTAAAAGTACATCAGACATAGGAAACTTATAGAGATATATAAGACTCAGATAAGAAACATGTAGAGATATATAATGACATCAGACACAGAAACATGTAGAATATAATTTTGCATCAGACACAGGAAACATGAGAGATATATAAGTGACATCGAACAGGAAACATGTAGAAATATATAAGTGACATCAGACACAGGAAACATGTAGAGATATATAAGTGACATCAGACACAGGAAACAAGTGAGATATATAAGTGACATCAGACACGGGAAACATGTAGAGAATAAAATGACATCAGACACAGGAAACATGTAGAGATATATATGACATCAGACACAGGAAACATAAGAGATATATAAGTGACATCGATACAATAAACATGTAGAGATATAAAAGGGACATCAGACAGAGGAAACATGTGGGGATATATAAAGACATCAGACACATGAAACATGTAGAGATATATAAGTGACATCAGACACAGGAAACATGTAGAGATATATAAGTGACATCAGAAAAGGAAAATGAGAATATATAAATGACATCAGATACAGGAAACATGTAGAGATATATAAGTAACATCAGACACAGGAAACATACAGAGATATATAAGTGACATCAGATACAATAAACATGTGAGAATATATGTGACATCAGACAGAGAAACATGTAGAGATATATAAGGACATCAGTCACAGAAACATGTAGAGATATAAGGACATGTCACAGAAACATGTAGAGATATATAAGTGACATCAGACAGGAAACATGTAGAGAATATAAGTGACATCAGACATAGAAACATGTAGAGATATATAAGGACATTAGACACAGGAAACATGTAGAGATATAAAGTGACATCAGACACAGGAAACATGTAGAGATATATAAGTGACATGACATAGGAATTATGTAGAGATATATAAATGAATGATAGGAATCATGTGAGAGATATGTAATGAATCAGATACAGGAAACATGAGAGATATAGTGACATCAGATACAGGTACATGTAGAGAATATAAATGACATCAGACACGGAAACATCAGAGATAATAAATGACATCAGATACAGAAACATGTGAGATATATAGGACATCAGACAGAGGAAACATGAGAGTATAAAAGACATCAGTCACAGGAAACATGTAGAGATATATAAGTGACATCAGTCACGGAACATGTAGAGATATATAAGTGACATCAGATACAGGAAACATGTAGAGATATATAAGTGACATCAGACATAGGAAACATGTAGAGATATATAAGTGACATTAGACACAGGAAACATGTAGAGATATATAAGTGACATGACACAGGAAACAGGGTAGAGATATAAAGTGACATCAGACATAGGAATTATGTAGAGATATATAAATGACATCAGATACAGGAATCATGTAGAGATATGTAAATGACATCAGATACAGGAAACATGTAGAGATATATAAGTGACATCAGATACAGGTAAAAAAATGTAGAGATATATAAATGACATCAGACACAGGAAACATACAGAGATATATAAATGACATCAGATACAGGAAACATGTAGAGATATATAAATGACATCAGACACGGGAAACATGTAAGATATATAAGTGACATCAGATACAGAAAACATGTAGAGATATATAAGTGACATCAGATACAGGAAACATGTAGAGATATATAAGTGACATCAGATACAATAAACATTTAGAGATATATAAGTGACATCAGATACAGGAAATATGTAGAGATATATAAGTGACATCAGACAGAGGAAACCTGTAGAGATATATAAGTGACATCAGATACAGGAAACATACAGAGATATATATGACATCAGATACAATAAACATGAGAGATATATATGACATCAGACACAGAAACATGTAGAATATATAGTGACATCAGACACAGAAACACGAGAGATAAATAGACATCAGACAGGAAACATGTAGAGATATAAAAGTGACATCAGACACAGAAACAGTAGATATATAAGTGACATCGACAGAGGAAACATGTAGAGATATATAAGGACATCATAAGAACATAAGAGATATATAATGAATCATATACAATAAACATGTAGAGATATATAAGGACATCAGACACGGGAAACATGAGAGATATAAGTGACATCAATAGGAAACATGTAGAGATATATGTGACATCAGACATAGGAAACATGAGATATATAAAAGACACAGAAACAGGAAACAGGGGAATAAAAGGGACATCAGATACAGGAAACATGTAGAGATATATAAGTGACATCAGATACAGGAAGCATGTAGAGATATATAAGTGACATCAGATACAGAAAACATGTAGAGATATATAAGTGACATCAGATACAGGAAACATGTAGAGATATATAAATGACATCAGATATAGGAAATATGTAGAGATATATAGTTACATCAGACACGGGAAACATGTAGAGATATATATGACACGACACGGGAAACATGAGAAATATATAATGACATCAGAACGGGAAACTTATAGAGAATAAAAGTGATATCAGATACAGAAACATGGAGATATATAAGTGACATCAGACACAGGAAAATGTAGAGATATAAAAGAATTCAGACACAGGAAACATGTAGAGATATATAAATGACATCAGACACAGGAAACATGTAGAGATATATAAGGACATCAGACACGAAACATGTAGAGATATATAAGTGCATCAGACACAGGAAAAAATAGAGATATTGACATCAGACACGGGAAACATGTAGATAATAAGTGACATCAGCTACAGAAACATACAGAGATATAAAGTAAATGCTACAATAAAACATGTAGAGATTATAGTGACATCAGACACAGGAACAGTGAGAATATAAGTGACATCATATACAGGAAACAGTAGAGATTTTAAGTGACATCAGACACAGGAAACATAGAGAATATAAAAGACATCAGAAAAAAGGAAAATGTAGAGATATATAATGACATCAGATACAGGAAACAGAGATATATAGTACATCAGTCGGAAGCATGAGAGATATATGGGACTCAGATACAGAAACATGTAGAGATATATAAGTGACATCAGATACAGGAAACATGTAGAATATAAAAATCAGATATAGAAAATGAGAGATTATGTTACACAACACGGAAACAAGTGAGATATATAAGTGAATCAGACACAGGAAACATGAGAAATATAATGACTAGACACGGGAAACTTATAGAGATTTTAAAAGTGAATCAGATACAGAAACATGTAGAGATATATAAGTGACATCAGACACAGGAAACATGTAGAGATATATAAATGACATCAGACACAGGAAACATGTAGAGATATATAAGTGACATCAGACACAGGAAACATGTAGAGATATATAAGTGACATCAGACACAGGAAACATGGAGATATAAAAGGGACATCAGACACAGGAAACAAGTAGAGATATATAAGTGACATGACACGGGGAAACATGTAGAATATATAAGGACATCGGGAAACATGTAGAGATATATAAGTGACATCAGATACAATAAACATTTAGAGATATATAAGTGACATCAGATACAGGAAATATGTAGAGATATATAAGTGACATCAGACACAGGAAACATGTAGAAATATATAAGTGACATCAAACGGGAAACTTATAGAGATATATAAGTGACATCAGACACAGGAAACATGTAGAAATATATAAGTGACATCAGATACAGGAAACATGTAGAGATATATAAGTGACATCAGATAGAGGAAACATGTAGAAACATATCATATAACATATAAATATGGATCACGTGAAGAGACAGTACTTAGAGGCATAGGAATATAGGGGTTGAGTCCATGAAGTCGCAAGGTTCCAAATAAAGAAATAAAGCGATTCTCCAGAGCAATCGATTAGGGATCATCAGAGGAACATGATGGGAAGGGCCCGTCTCGGGATGATGCGAACTCACAAATGATCAGTTCCATTGAAATGAGTGGTTACAGGGGTCACAGAGCTTTTGGGTATATCGGCAAGCCTGAAACGGTCACGGAGAACTTGAAAAGACTTTCATTTAATAACTCATAATTATTCTCAGTAATGTTATTCTGACAGAGGTTTAAACTGTGATTTAAACTATTGTTTGAACTCTAAACAGGAAAATTTTTTCTTTTATACAAACAATCCCACAAATCCTACCATGGCCTCAAGTATAACAATGTTTATTTTGAACGTTGAGGAGTTTGAAAGAGGTATTCCATTTTCCAGGTAAATTAGTCCTACAATGACTTGTCAGCAACGCAGGAACAACTTTGCCACGATTTACATCATTCTGTCTTGACATGTGGTTCAGCAAGGGCAAATTACAGATCGATCTATCAGTATGAGCGCACCTTCATGTGCTGCTCCACCCTACATACGGAGGTCAAGGCTGCACATGCACGGTCAAGGCTGCTCGCTTTAGGGACCTATATGGAAGACATTTTTATGGAGATAACTAGAAATGCCGTTGCACTTGGAACACATGGACAAGGAGAGGACAAAGTCGACACTGCACTGGATGCCACCATCACTGAAGGCGGAAACAGCTAACACTCACCATTAACATATCTGGTCATTCAGAAGTCGAGATATATTATGACGTCCAGCACGGACAAGTGGGCCCCTGCGACAAGTTTCCGTTTGCAGAGTTTCATATTAGCCCGGACTAAGAGCACCAACACAATTATCTGTTTGTGACGTCACATGGAGGGCATGTTTTGTAAACTGGAGACGGGACACTGGTCAAAAAGTGCAACAGCAGCAGAGAAGAAACAACAGAAAAAACAAATACACAGACAACCGATCCCATAGTCACATTCTTTGTAGATATGATAAAAATCCAGAGTATTTCCCACTCTGGAACCCGGAAGAGAAGCGCATGTGTCCGATCCAGCTTTTTCTTCAAACAGAAAACCAAGTGACAAACAAACAAAAATACCAACACTCACAATGATACAGAAGACATCTACAGAAAGTAGATCAACCACCAAAAAAAGCAACCACGACAACACCACAAAGAAGGAATTTTATTCAATTATTTCAGAAAGATAAAAAAAGTCTTAGAAATTTCCCTGAAGAGGATCATTCTAAAATGTAATTTATCTCGAATATATTATCTTTATTATATATATATATATATATCTGAGATCACCTAAAAAACCAATGTACCAGATCTCTCCATAAATTCATTCATGTGAAATCTGATTCATGCAGCCTTAGCATGGGTGGGTTTCGTCACATCTTCAGCGCCATTCGAAGCTCTGGTGCTTATCCTTCGGCGATGTGTCCGGGTTCAGCCATCATTTACTGGGTCGCTCTCGTTACCTGTGACTGTCCCCCGCCGTGCTGCAAACAGCAGGTTGACTTCTACATTTAGGACACGTGCATCCCATTTCACCCAAACTCCTTAGTTCCTCTGACATGCGTGACAGGTAACAGTGGTTCTATTCTTTACACCCCAAATTTGGATCTCATTAACCTCGGGGAAGGCATGAGTTATTATTTCAATAGACAATATTCCGATTATATTTCACCAGCTGTTCCAAGAACAACGACATTGAACAGCCTATCGTTTACTTATATATATATATCAAACTACAATTTGAGTCATTAAATAATTTAAAATCGTAATGTCTGACAAACACCTGCACGTTGGTTGATAGACCAGAAAAACATTCGACCGCGTAGACAGAAACAAGTTGTGATAAGTATTGTTTAAACAAATGGGTTAATGATCACCTAATTATCACTAACAGCCAGAGAACAGTTAGAACAAACACAGGCCTATCAGAAAAGTTCCACGTTGGCTAGAGTAGGACAAGGGGATTATCACCGCTGTTCATCACATATATAGATTAAATCTGTAAATTCTAACACCAATGAAGAACAACATTGGGGAACATTAAAGAATTTCTTTAAGACGACCAGGCATTTTATCAACAACAGAGGAACAGCTCAGAAACACATTAACAAACCCAGTTAACATGCAATGAATACAATATGAGAAAAAACGTCGACAAAACTAAGTAATGACATTCGTAGAGGAAATCACCACCAACATCTCCATCGACAAACACACTCATTAAAAAACAAGCTAAAACCCAGGAGCATCTTTTTGCAAACGGAAGAATAA
>JADZMA010000291.1:0-38066 GCA_020796225.1 Arion vulgaris
ACTATCAACACTTTGGCAGCCCCATGAAAAGGGTTTAAAAGAAGACTGAAGAAACGGGAGACAAATTATGCAAATTTTAAAAATAAGATGAAAAAACATGGACAAATTCCCAAGATTTATAAGAAAGACTGAAGAGAACAGGAGAAAAATTTTTGACAAGATTTATAAGTAAGACTGAAGAGAACATGAGACAAATTATGACAAGATTTATAAGTAAGACTGAAGAGAACATGAGACAAATTATGACAAGATTTATAAGTAAGACTGAAGAGAACATGATACAAATTTTGACAAGATTTATAAGTAAGACTGAAGAGAACATGATACAAATTTTGACAAGATTTATAAGACTGAAGAGAACATGAGACAAATTATGACAAGATTTATAAGTAAGACTGAAGAGAACATGAGACAAATTATGACAGGTTTGGGACTGCCTAGAGTAGTTGATAGTAACTCGGCCTAGCTGTGAGACGCCTCATAGCTCGGGTTCGAACTCTACTGTCCGCATTTGTTCGAGTCCCCTGGTCTTACTCAGGACGATAATGTGAGTACCTCTGAAGTCGGAGAAAATCTGCCTGTATAGCGAGGAATACTAATTACGAGTACATTGAGCACACGGCTGCCAGTGTGAAGTAATTTACAATGTCAGCTCTGCATTGTAAGAAATTGAAAACGGATTTTCACGCAAAATCAGTTTCAGAGATGAAACTCGCCTGAGTTGAAAGCGATGAAAGAAAAAAAGAAAAAAAAAAATGACAAGGTTTAAAAGTAAGAGAAAACAGTCGACAAATGTGGGTTGGATAAGACTGACATAATAGAAGACAAATTTGTGGACAAAACTTGGCCAGACTTACAAGAGTTTCAATGTCCACACATAAACTGTTTTTCCAAAAGTGCTTTATTATGTGTCTGTGCATCTGATGGTGAGAAATCATGAAACAGTTATTCAAATACAAGAGAGAGAATCATATACAGCTGGGTCATCTGAGATATGATCAATATAAGCTTTTTAAAACTGATCAGAAGGACTTGAGCTTTCAGCTCTTCAGCTCGTGCCATGGACATTGTAATCCTTCGGTTCGGTGCAAGGAACACCGTAAATCTGGAGAACCTGTGGCTTTTCTGCCAGCCTGAGGAATTGAACCGCACTCTGGGAGCTTGTCACCCGTTATCCAATGTGCTACTTAACACGCTGGGCAGGCGGGCCAATATAAGCTTAAGTTGAGAAGTCAGTTCTCAAATCGTATGGATATCAAACTAGTAACCAAAAACATAATAAACTGTCATATGATCTGAGAGAATTCATCTAACATGTCAGCTGACATTAAGACATACAGTAGTTAATATTTAAGACACACCTGGTCACTTTCATGCTTCACTTGCATGAATTCAGGTATAGTCGGGTGCCTGGTATTGCGCGTCTGATTGATTTTTGCATGAAGGCCAGCTTTCCTTATTATCAGTGTCCACCGCCATTCAGAGCGGCCTCTGACTTCGGTAGACCTGGTCACTTGTTAGTTAAGACATTTTGTACAGACTTGCTCTCTCAATTGTTTCATAATAGCAGATTTGGTTGGAATCAGAATCTAACTTTTTATATCTCAAATTTTGTCCGTGAAGTGGTACATAGTCTACACTTATTTCAATTTAAAACTGCCACAGTATCTTTATGTGACAACTGTAAACTGGACCTTGATGTTTTTGTTCATTTTATATAGACTAGAGGCGTGACCTCGTTCATCCTGGTTAAAAGTAGCTGCAAACGTTATTGAATAACTGTGAAATGAAAACCTACTCAGAACCTTCATTACAGAAAGCAAGCAATCTTACCAAGCTGAGTCAACCACTATTTATTTATCTGTTGTCATAAAATCCACAGACATTACAAGAATGAAATATCAACAAAAATTACATGATGGCATGTGGTCAAAGAGCAGAGGTCTATAGTCTACAGGAGCAATAACTAACTAACAATCAATGTCATGTTATCAATGTTTTATATTTTCACAGTTCAATGACCGTAGGTCAATACTTACATCTAGAACTGTCCATAGTTTCAAGCCATTGATCTAATTCTAGAATTGTTGAATAGTTTGTAACTGACCTAATTCTAGAATTTTCTTATAGTTTCAAGTCTCATAATCATTGACCTACATTTAAAACTGTACAGTATCAGTGACTGACCTACTTCTAGAATTGTTGTATAGTCTCAGGTCTCCGAACCATTAACCTACATCTAGAACACAATTTTAGTTACTAACCACTTCTCAGAATTGTTGTAGTCTCAGGTCTCCAATTAACCTACATCTAGAATACAATTTTAGTTACTGACCTACTTCTAGAAATGTTGTACAAATTCTGTAAAGCAAAGTAAAAAAAACAGACAAAGGTAGAATCATATTTTTCTTACATGTCCTGAAGACACAACACTCACTTGATTCCATGACTCAGCAAGTCTGGCAAGAGAGAGTCCAGATAAAAGAACCAACCTGTCTGAACTTCTAGAACAATGCTTTGAGGATTTACTGCAGTTATGTATCCAAAAGCAACAGCCAGGTATGATAGAGTGGACATGGTTGCCATGTTAAGTGACTCTGCCTGTGTGAGAGTCAGCCATGAGATGCCTGCATTATTGCTGTTCTCGAGCCATTGGAAATTATAGATGGTATCTGAAAGTCACATAAATTAGATGAAATAACAAGTAAGTAATGTTAGGGTCCTGGGGCAGCTCTGCCGGCCCAAGGTCGGGGGTTTAATCGGGACAGCTGCAGTGGGCTGAGCCAAGAGAAACAACAAATAGTACCACTGCGACATACTGTATATAAGAAGAGCGACTGATGTAAGGGAAGTCCAATAGTAAATAAAGCATTACAGAAATCGGATGTGCCGCTCATTGTAGGTACATTAACTGCACAACATACAATCCCCTTGGGCTCAGAACACATAAAATCACAGTGTGGTTAACAAGTCACGATATGGAGCGCCGAAGAAGAAAGAACCCAGACAGCGCCATTCTGTTCACAAGTATTTTTCAAGAGACCAGGAGGTTGCAGGACCCTAGGGAGTTTACGCTTTGCAATACTCTTGGAGGTGGTTCCCACTTGCTGAGAAAACCCGAGCCATCTTTAAACCTAAATGAAAAATCTTTCATCTTTAGACTTTAGCTACAAGAACCCTAAACAAACGCCGGTCTGGGATTAAATTCAACAGACATTTAACAGATTTTTATTCAAATGATATGAATTAGCTCCTCCAGAGGCCATTACCTTGTAGGGGTGGGAGGCTTGTGCTCCAATATACAGTGAGTGGGAGGTTGGAACTTATGTTCGGAAGGGTTCAAGCGAAAGGTCACTGAAAGAGGACAGACGGCATGGTCTCCTGGTCCTCCAGGTTGGGGGTTCGGGACTACCATCCCATCCTTTAAAAAATAAATTCAAATAAAACAAACATAAAACCCTATTCAGATGAAGGGCTGCAGACCCATTGACCTCATGATGGAAGGGAAAGCTGAAAGTTACTTTCAGAGGACGGAAGTCCTGAATCCCAAAACCAAGACCAAAATTTGGGATGGGTGTAAGAACAATGTACAAAACCGGGAAAACTGCAAAATAACAGCAGAAATGAAAAGATATAATCTACATATCCTGGGGTTAGGGAGCAGATGGACAGGAAATGAAGAAGTACCACTAACAGGTGAAACAGTCCTTTTTCTGGACGGACGATGACCTACACCAGAAGGAGAAAGAGTAATCCTAAGAAAAGGCGTGGAAAAGGTGTCTGTTAGAATGGAAACCTATCAGTAGCCATGATTAAGATCAGACTAAAGGGGAAGCATACAAACATCACAATCCACAATGCTAGCCCAACAATGATAGCGAAGATAAAAAAAGACTTTCTACGAAACTTCCAAAGCAGAATTAGACAAGTCACTATCCCATGATGTTATCTTTGTAGGGGAGATCTAAATGCAAGGTCAGAAAGACAAACGATGTTATAGAACTAGGGGAAAATATGGATGTGTATGATGAACGAAGGAACGTTAGTAAACTTGCAGCATGAACAATTTATAGGGAGAACCTTATTTCAACATTTAGATATCCACAAATTAAATGGTATTCCTAATCAGAAAAAAAACCAAATGACATATAATGATCAATGGACCCGGGAGACGCTCTGCTAGATGTTGAAGTAAGAGGGGTGAGATGTTGGGGGAACCACCACCTAGTCACAGGCTTATGTCAAACTTAAACTAAGAAAAACAGGACAACAGAAAACCAAAGAGGTTCATGTGGATAGACAAAAAGACAGTAAAGTAGGATAAGTTTATAATAGATAAAAACAGATTCAAGCCTAGAAAGTAATGAAACTACGGATGAAACTGAAAACATAGATAGAACATGGGACAAATAGCATCATATATACCCAGAGCAGGAAACATGTCTAGGTACCAAAAGAAAAGAAAAGAATGGATAAACCAACAACATGGAAAATAATAGAAGCAAGAATATTAAAAGAAATTGTTGAAGCAAAGTCCGAAAAACTGAAAGCAAGATACCAGAACAGTACAAAACGCAAGTAAAAAATCAAACGGGCTGTGAGAGCTGACAAAAGAATGTATGTTGAAGACCTGGCAGTGCAGGAGAAGAAGAGCAAAAAGGGATCAGGAACAGTGTACAAAATTACAAAGCAAAAAGCGGGGAAAAATTACAGGGGATCAAATACTTATAAAAGGGTAAGGAATGGGAAAACTATTGACAACGGGAAAAAGGGAACAAGAAATCGAGGACAGAGCATTTTTAAAAAATTGCTAATAGACCACCCAACGGTAGTAGCAGACATACCAGAGCCAACAGAGGAATTAGAATGTATTGAAACACCCAGCCGGGATGAGATCATTACAGCAATTAAATTCTTAAGAAAAAAGGCACCTGGGGAAAGATAACTTAAAGAGAACTATTCAAAATAGACCCAGAACTTGCAGCTAAATATTTAAACCCTTTGTTTACTACTATATGGGAAAACCAAATAATACCTGATGCATGGAATAGAGGGGTCAAAACAAAGATCCCAAGAAGGCTCCTTTCTTACTGGTAATTATGGGAAAAACACTGTTTCTGTCCCAGAAAAACTTTAAACAAAATCATCGATAACGATTATTTATGCTGTGGATAAGAAACTAAGAAAGGAAAAAAGCAGATTTAGAGGGTGGGGCTGGATAGGAAAATATTTGCTCTTAGAAATATCATAGAGCAATGCACCAGAATGGCAAAGCAACCTATATCAACCTTTTGATTTTGAAAAAGCTTTAAGCATACACCCGAAAGTCATGGCGATCTTAAGATGGTATGGAATCCCACGTGTTTTATAAATATTATAAAGGCTACTGAAGTTTGCATGAAGGTTGGAAATTTAGAACTAAAGTTTGAGAAAAAGGCTGGGGCAAGGATGTGGTCAGCCTATTATTCAAACTGTCATAGATTGGGTGATGCGAAAAACGAAGATAAGGCAAGAGGTATTAGATGGAGCACATCCACTCTGGAAGACTCCAGATTTGTAGAGTGACAGCATCTATCTCATACACATAGAATATCCAGGAAAAGACCTGCTTTAACCAATATAGTGAGATGGTTGGGCTGAAAATAAATCAGAAGAAAAATGAGAATGACTCTGAACATAGAACTTAGCACCAGTCAAACCTAGAAGGTAAAACCCCCCAGATAAACTGCCACAACCTTTGGGAAATGTTATTTGCAATGAGAGGCGCTGGATCTTACTAAAACAGACTGAGGCGTACGGCATTCATGACCTCAGACCGCCTGAAATTGCCCAATACAGATCAGAACCGACTAGTATCATAACGGGCCGGGGTGTCAACATTCTAAGGTAGGGTCGAATGCTGAGAATACAGCAGGGTATTCAAGACTTCCCTTTACAACTTGTCTGCAAAAATCTACGCTGTACTGGCCAATACATCTCTGAATCAGAATTGCTTACGATGGGCCCAAAAAGAGAATATGGCACTATCATCCAAAACACGCTGGAGATGGATTGGGAAAGTGATGCGATGGGGACTGCTCGACACAAAACTGCACTGAGATGGACTCCAGAGGTGAAAGCGTGGAAGACCCAAGACACCTGGAGAGAACGAAGGGGCAAGAGCTGAAGGAAAAGAATCTGAGCTGGAACACAATCAGAGGGAAGGCCATGAACAGGGAAGAATGGTGAACTTGTTGCCTCCTAACGCCAAGGGAAAGGCTAAAGAGAGAATGATTAGCTGCAAGAACTACAGTATTTTTTACAGACTCACTGTCAGCTATACAAGACCTGGAGGCTAAACACAAAGATCTTAAATCTAGAACTCTTTGAATTGTTGGATGAGGACACCAAAATCGAGTTGAAGGTTACAGTTGGAGTTACCCGTTCGTTTTAACTGGATGCCTGGAGGAAGAGGAGAGGTGTGTTTAATCAGCGAGCCACAGGAACCATAGTATGCATACTCTTCGATATCTGTTGGGGGAGACTGAGCACCTGTGGTCTGCCGGAGGCAATGCGCCAGTTTAGTAACCAATAACCAATAACCAAATCTAGAACTAAAGCTCCCCAGGTTGATATAGTTTGGGACACACTCTTAAAAAACTAGCTAAGAACATACCCAGACATGCCTGTGCTAGAACCATAAGGAAAGAGCAATGAAAATGCAACAGAAAACTAGAAAAAAACAGCAGAAATGGAGGTGAAACATCATAAGCGGGGCTCAACAGATGTGTGGAAAAGAATTCAGTGGCATGCATAGATGCAACCTGTCCATAAAAAAAGGGTTTTTAGTAGTTGTATTCTCTCAACTATCATAAGTTGCATGGGGCCTGCAAGCAAGTTTTCCTACCGCCTATCCCAGGAACCCCGCTCAATCCTTCTATGGGAAATTTAGTCCAAAATTACTTATCCCAGGCATTGATATATTCCAAAGGGGTTTCCAGCCAAATTTGGGGTGTAAAGAATAGAACCACTGTTACCTGCCAATGTCATAAGAGGGACTGGAGACTGGCTGAAATCGGATGCATGTGTCCTGTAGAAGTCTATGCACTTGGGGCCACCAAACCAATGTAATGTATAACGTTTTGGAAAGATCAAACATTCAAAAAAGTGATTAAAATTGGTCAGAAAGAACCCTAAAGAAGGACTTATTCAAAAAAGTTCTTTCAGGATCTCTATGGCATCATTTCTTCTAAAACCATTTGTCTCCACTTCAATGTCTGCTTATTACTTATGAGCATTTCTTCTCAGAGATGTCCAACAAACTTAATCCCTTTCTTTTTAAAAATTTCTAGTGGTTGACTAAACATTTTTCTAAAACCATTTGTCTCCACTTCAATGTCTGCTTTTTTACTCTATGAGCATTTCTTCTCAAAGTATGTCCAACAAATCTTCATCTTCTCTTTCTTATAACAATTGCTACTAGTGGTTGACTAGACATTTCTTTGATTTCATTACTTGAATTAGTCCCATTTTATTTTCATTATTTTTCAGCCCTCTATTTTCAAATGCACTCAACTTACTTTCTATAGTTGTGGTAGTATTAGAATTTTAATGTTGAGGCATAGCAGATGAGATATCAGTTCAAGCCAGCCCTTGATGTTAATAATACATTAGCACAGATAGCGAAGTTGGTAGCATGCTTTGCTAGTAACCATGTGCTGTGGAAATTTCATGTTCAAGCTCAACTTGGCAAAATTTCAGTGTGCATACACTACGCGTTGGACTACAGATACCCAGATCATTTACTTGGGGATCTAAGTCAAGTCAAGTACCTCTGAAATCGAGTTAGCCCTCCTGAGTGACGAGAGATACTGGTGATAAAAAGCAAGCCTTCACAAAAAATCAATCAGAGGTGCCATATAAGGCATACTGATTAGGGCTAAATTCATAAAAGAAAAGAAACATTATACATTGACAAACCTGTTGTGTGCTCTTGATTATCCAATGACAGCTGAAGCAAGACAACAGCATTCATAGCACAGCAACATCTGCAGTCCAAGAGAAATAACCTGGGAAAAAAATGACAAATTTTCCCAGTTTCCATTATTCAGCTCATGATACAAGCAACATTATAAAACACACAAGAAGTGTGTCACAAGAAAGTACAAAACCAAGTGGGAATCTGAATATACCAACCAGCAGAGAAACTTATTTACAAAATACAAAATAAATGCACAAGAGCAAGTTTAAAGGTGAAGAATTGGTTTCATTGCACGGGTTCCCATATAGCTAAAAAAAATAACAAGTTATAATCTCAAACTCTGCACAGAAGATGGAGAAAACATCCTGCCAACAAGCTAAGAATAGGAACTTCAGTGTGAGTGTACCTCGGCCTCCTGCTACAAAACTAACACACGTCCAGAGGTGTCCATAGAAAATGATGAGATATTAGTACAAGTCAAGTTTCATGGAGATAGATGACAGTCTGAGTTTGACACTGCTTGTGTAACATACTCAAATGTCTCAGAGACAGATCAAGGATGATATCTCATCTTGGGAATCGAATTCTGTAACCAAGTTAGTTATTCCTGATACTTGTTTGAAAGTTTGCTGTGTACATGAAAGTTAGAAATTTAGAAATAAAATGTACAAGATTGATACAGGTTGTTGAGAAATTAGATAAAAGTATGTATAATATAACAGAAGATATCCTGCCATCTGCTGAAAGAGACTGAGCTCCTATGGTCTGTCATGTGCAATAGTCAGTTTTGCTATTGAATTGCGCTTATGATGCTATGATGTAAGTTTCTTAATTTTTACATAAATTTGAAGATAAGTCAAACTTCACAATTTGTTTTTGGGTTAAATGCATATAGCATTCATTTGAATCAGAAACAAGAGTTGTGGATTCATTCAAACTCAATGTCTATTCAAGTGAGAATAGGATTGGTCCCTTTAAACCAGCACTGTATTGCTCTCCATTCAACCAAACAAACAAAATACAATTAACAATTTTAATTCAAAATGTTAAAAGCACAAATCAAAACAATACAATGTATGATATAATCTTTACCATTTTTCAGGATTTTAAGTTCAATGTCTAATGAATGTCAACATCTTTGAATCAGCAAGAATCTGATTAGTCAGTTCTGCACAACCTACGACTGTCTTCTGTAAGACAAGGTTTAGTGTCTGCACAGTTACATGACAACGCTGCATTACTTCATTTAGAAATACTGGTGGTACATCATCACTGGGTAGAGAAAATCACAAAACTGATTATTCAAACATAAAATATAAATTTCAAATAGCAAACTTAGTCATCTTCATTATTCCATATCATTTTTGTGTAAAAACTGGATGCAAAAGTCTTACAATCAAAAAATTTAAAAATCTCAAAACTACAACTAAAATAAAATGATGGACTAAAAACTGTCCAACAAGAAAATCAACTCAGAAATCATCTCATTTAAACAACTTGTGGCAACAGACAATAACAAGCAGCCCATACAAAAATTAATAACTGAAAAACTTTACAACTCCAAGGAGATAATCCATCAGAGTAAACACATTAAACTTCTGGACATATTTCTCATTCCTTTCTAAATGTTTCGTTATTAGATTTATCTGCAGAATTTCTCAGTTCAAACTTATCTGCACTTGTGATAAGAAGTGTTCTTCTGCTGTATAGAAACTTGATAACTAGAAGATAGAGTACAGAAAAGCAATATATTTCACACAAGCCTACACAAATTGTGTTATACTCAAAGTACAGCAGCTGAAAAACAATTTATTTGAATTCTTGTTTCCTTCATATATTGGTGACTAGGATCAACTAACTGATAAGCCTGATACACGTTACTGATACCAGTAACTGATACAAGACGTGTTTGCACTCCTCTGGACTCTATCAGCGAAGTCGAGATGAGGTAGTTGGCTAGGCAACTCTGCTACTCCATAAAAGTGGCATGGGCATACGTCATGGAGGGGTAGCCTGAGGACATGGAGGACAACAGTTAAGGGCTATAAGTCCAGCACAATTGTATAGAGTATCGGCGCCATGGGTTGTATTCGACTGAGGGAGAGATCATCGCCTCAGGTCGGGCAGCAACCAGACAATAAGGTGTTATCCTGCCACAATTCCAATGGGTGCTTCAATGAGTGCTGAGCTCAAGGTATTACTCTGACAAGTGGATTGGCAAGTACCAAACAATATTAACAAAATCAAGAGGGCCCAGCCTCGCTTAACTAGCTGGAACGTAAGAACAATGTGTCCAGGCCATTCAGAGGTATCAGTAAATCATGAAATATTTTCTTAACAATGTTAGTAGCTGAACTGAGATTGTATATCTTCGGTGTCTCTGTGGTTAAGACATTTGCCTCGCATTCTGAAGGTTGGGAGTTTGAATCAGGATGCGCATTTTCAGTTCCAGGTGCATTTTCTGGAGATCCTAAGACTGTTGTTGGAGCTACAGGGTTGGTGCTTTGTCCAATACTTTCGCAGGTGGTTGAATTTATGCAGAGAGAGACAGAGCCATATCGGAAAGCATATAAAGTGATTCCTCACGACAGGCCTTTTTGTGTGTTATATTTTGAAACTAATTCAGTTCACAAAAAGCTTAGCAGTAACAAAACTCACCTTTAATGCAAATGAGGATAAACAACGTTCTCCTATTAGACAAAGAATTTTTTAAAATTAATTTACGAAAGCAAAATTTTACCAACATTACAATTATCTCAATCAATACTACAACATGAACCAACAATTATAACTATGTCAAACAACAATAGAACTATGCCAACAATATTCTAAAATGATGTTTTGACCAAACGGTCTTTATTAAGCAAAAGGTACAAGACAACAAGGTCAACAAATAAAAATAGTTCTATACAGAACACAAAGCCCAATCCTAATGGCACAGGTTGAGGTTAAAATCTTAACTGAATGAAAATACGTGCATATCCTTTACAGGACGAGCCATCAACCACAGTAAATGAATCGTGACTTTCTAAGCACCACTTATAGTTCAGTAGCTGGCATTGCTTTCTGAACGTGAGGTCTATTTTACCTTTTGTAAAAATCCACAGAAGAATTTGCTCAAACTGCTGCCACGTGGTTTGAAATCTACACGCTAGGTTTGTGATCGAGCTCACTACGCTGAGCTACAGAATTTTAACTACGTGAAATAATTCTCAAACATGAATGCCTACCCATTTGAAAGTTTTCCATGAGACCAGTAATGATATCAACACAATGTGAGGTAGAAGTCACAGAATTATCCTCAGCAAAGTCTATACACATTCTCTGGGACAACTGCTCACATATGTTTCTTTCCACAAGTGACTGCTGTTCCACTTGAAGATTTTGGAAAAAGCTGTTTGAGAGTACATATTGTTATCTGAAGAACCTAATTTGTAAACATAGAAATATATCAGTTGATTTTATTTTAACTTTGCATGCTATGTTATCCTGATTTTGGTCAACATCTTGTAGTTTTTTATTTGATTTTGTCCTTGCCTCTAGCAAACTTCTTGTCAATAGATGTCTTATGATCTCAAACTAAGCTGGTATATAAGAGCTGCAAACACATGACCTGGGCTAAGAATGGGGAAGGAACACATGGACACCAGGTTTGAGGAGAACATGGTGATGAGTCTGGCATACCCTGCAGAAGACAGACACAGTCGAGTGTCACTAGAGCACTTGAGTGGAACCCAAGGACTATATAGAAAAGCAATTGAATAAGGTGGAACAGTGATATTATTATAGATGGAAGTGATTGATTGATAGGACCATCATCCTTGCACTTTGGTGAATAACTCATGTGTCTCTGATCTCTTTCTACATAGGAAGATCTCAGCGGCAGTGCATGAACTTCGTAGCACCAAAACGGGTCCCTGATGAACTTTGAAGATAGTAAAAGTTTGTATGAATTTTTATTACAAAATTATTTTTTTCTGTCCATGCAATGACTTTCCAGCCCAATCTTTTTGATGTTTAGCTGCCACAGGTTTTTTACGTGCTCAGATTGAATATGGGATAGTTTTATCTTCCGCCTCTCATTGGACTGGGCATTTGATCTCACCTACACTGAGAGCATGGATCTCTGAAAAATATCCTGATCGTCCACACAGGAACTTTTTTTCTTTTTTTCTTTGCCTGCTTTCAACTCAAAGTTCCATCTCTGAAACTGATTTTTGCGTGAAAATCTGTTTTCCAATTTCTTACAATGGCAGCAGCGTGCACATTGTAAATTACTTACACTGGCAGCCGTGTGCTCAATGTACTCGTAATTAGTATTCCTCGCCATACAGGCAGATTTTCTCCGACTTCAGAGGTACTCACGCTTATCGCCCTGAGTAAGACCAGGGGACTCAACAAATGCGGAAAGTAGGTTCGAACCCGAGCTATGAGGCTGCCTCACAGCCAGCAGGCGAGCTACTATCAACTACTCTAGGCAGTCCCCACAGGGAACTAATGGAGTACGCTTAGCAAGGTGGAAAAACTAGCACTGTATATTTTTTAATGTGAATATAATTATTCTACTAATAAACTCCAACAGGATAAAAGTAATAGAAAACTATTAGAGGCTATGATGCTGCTTTAGCCTCACCTTCAGAAGAATGCAGATGCACTGCAAGAGTACAATTAATTCTGAAACAAACATGGCTTATCTTCATTCAAGAAATTGTAAGAAATAGTCTAAACTGAAACTGAACTGGAGACAAATTTAAAGTTTTACAACCTTGAATAACACGCTTATTGAATCCTTGCGACAGTTGAGATAGATGAAGACCAAAGAAGACAATACCTCATCATAATTGTTAGAGACTCCACACAATTTCACATTCTCCAAAACCTGAAATTATGAACAATGAATTTTTCATAACTTATTTCTAACTAAACATTGAAATATTAAAATATAAAGTTGGGTAGTTTGTACAAAGTATAACAACGGATTAAACTGATGTTTCCACAAAAAGACTTGCATCAAGTAAGGATATAAGATACATATAAGGTCAAAAACTATGGTACAGATGAAAGCTTGACACCTGTAAAACTTATGTGCATAGTATATGTTTAGTTCCTCTCTTCGTTTTTTCTCCTTGGCCACAGACGGACAAAGCAGTCGGTGGCCAACACAGCAGGCAGTAGCCAACATGGGCAAAAAAGCAGTCAGTAGTAAAGATAGACAGATAAAGCAGCCATTGGCTGACATGAACTACCTAAGTAGCCAGTGCAAACATCTAACCAAAACAGCCAATGGTTGACAAGATCTGTGCTGTGATGAGTAGCTGTCCTATGTTGATTGTTTGTTCGCTCTTATGAACCATTTTCAACCACTCATTGTGATCTGTGTGATGTGCACGAGAACGGGTTAGTTGCACTCTGTTAGGCTCTATAAGGACAGTACATCCAAAAGTTTGGCCAAAGGTGTTGCTTGTTTTGTCTGACCTGACAGTCTTAATCTTTCATTTTTTCTAACATTCTTTATCTGCGAAGACAGAACAATGCTGGAACATTTAAAACAGAGTTTTTTGGGTTTTTCCGTCCGCTTTAACTCAGACGTTCCATCTCTGAAACTGATTTTGTGAAAATCTGTTTTTCCAATTTCTTCAATGGCAGCAGCATGCCATTGTAATACTTTACACTGGCAGCCGTGTGCTCAATGTACTGTAATTAGTATTCCCTCGCCATACAGGCAGATTTTCTCCGATTCAGAGGTACTCACGTTATCGTCCTGAGTAAGACCAGGGACTCGAACAAATGCCGGACAGTAGGTTGAACTGAGCTATGAGGCGCCTCACCGCTAGCAGGCGAGCTCCATCAACTACTCTAGCAGTCCCCAAAACAGAGTAATGGTCTAAAGATGAAGGATTGATTTCATTGCACTGGTTTTACCACATGGGCTCGCCTCTCTCTGCAGAAATGGATACCCCTGCCAAAAGTTACACAAGCACAAACCCCTAGCTCTGGCAATAATCCTCAGATTTCGGGAAAAAATGCCTAATGAACAGAACTCTTTGCCCCAAAATCAAAGAACACATGATATTAGTAAGGCAATGGTTTAGTAACAGCCCACCTGCCCAGCTGTTTGTAGCGTTGCGATGGGTGAATAGGCCCTTGTGAGTGTGGTTCAATTCTGCGGGCTGGCAGAAAAGCAACAGGTTCCCCAGAGTTACGGTGTTTGTGGCACTGAATCGGGGGGTTACGATGTCCATGGCACCGAGCTGAAAGCTGAAAGCTCAAGTGCTTTGGATCGGGAAAAACAAAAACTTATCCAAGAGATCCTAAAGTGGGGGTACACTATTCAAATATGATTTATCTCAACAAATTAATGCACAGCAGACACATAAAAATAAAATTGTGTAACAAAAGTATTACCTTCTTTAATGAAGCCAGAAACTGTCTTGAATCATTTGGAGGTGGAAGTTCTGAGATCTGCAGCATTTTTTTTTTCCTAATAACAAATGACATAACTTAAGTTAATGACAGGATAACATGAATATAATACAGATAACTATTTATTATAGACAGTATCAGAAAGTGTTGTCTTCCTAAGAGGTTGGCTGTAATAGATGTCCAACAAATTATTCCTTGCCTTGATAGTACACTCTGACGGACTGCATTTGTCACCCCCTCAATGTTCCCTCTTGAGTTGAATCTGTCTTTTTTTGCCTCAAATAATTATTTTAGTAGTCTGTCTTGGTATTTGGCTTTACACACTTTCGCCACCAATTTTCAACCAAGTCTGGCTCACTACCATGCCATTTTTTGGGCATGATGGGTTTCAGGAGACAATTTGTTTAAAATAAACTAACAAACTTAGGACTTTTTTAAAATTGGAATAGTTTCACATATTAATGAAATTTAAAATTAACCTGTCTATATATAGAGTATATTATTTATAATCCACAAACTTTGCAGTTTAAATAATATTGGGGTCGCTCCCCATACCTATCCACAGCATGATTGCGCCATTTTAGATGGGGGCCATCACCTACTCCTGTCCCCTGAATATTTTGTCGATCTATAAACATCGTCACTTGAATCAAGTTCAAATTTGTATCATATTCAGGTTAATTTTAACATATTACTGGCTAAAGTCAATAATTTTGGACAAATAATCACAATATAGCTGAGACTGCAGTAAAACTATTTGATTCAAGCTACGTAATCACAAGTACTGTAATTCAAATTACAAGAACAATGACAATATACAGCACGTTTTGACCAACAAAAGGCCTTTATCAACAAACGAACAACAGGAGTGACAAATTTTAAAAAACACTAACATATGGATGACTGCATACGGAGACATTCAAGCGTTTTTAATGAAAATCTGGGAATAAGACGAATAAAGAAATAAATGTAAACACACATAAAAACTAGAAATAGAAAAAAAGAAAACAATAAAATCAAGTAAATATATACTTGAATACATGCAACATATAAACATACAGATTACAAAGGCATGAAAAGAAAGTGCTAAGAAACATAGAGATGTATACGTTGAGCCACTGGTACCCATGAAATCAACCGATTCTCCAGAGCAAATCGGCTGCGATCATCCGAGGAACATGATCGGATGGCTGTGACCTGGACATCGTCAGCTCCTAAATGGCCAGTATCATTGAAATGGTGGCTAGGGGTCAAGAGCATTGAGTATGTCGACAAGTGTTAGTGTATGTGTGCAGAAAGAATAGTCTATTATGCTACTTCTGTGTGTGCAGAAAGAATTGTCTATTATGCTACTTCTGTGTGTGCAGGAAAATTGTCTATTTAGCTACTTCTGTGTATGCAGAAATAATTGTCTATTAGACTACTTCTGTGTGTGCAGAAAGAATTGTCTATTTAGCTACTTCTGTGTGTGCAGAAAGAATTGTCCATTAGGCTACTTTTGTGTGTGCAGAAAAAACACCTCTGTGCTACTTCTGTGTGTGCAAACATTATCTACTACTGTTCAACTTGAGACTGTTGACACTTTGTTCAGCTACTTGAAAGAGACCTTTATCACACATAACTGATCAGTGAAACAAACCCTTTACCCAACACAAAAACCAATGTGAAACCAAATGACCCAATCTTTGGAAGTTTGTCATACATAAAGCTGACTTTATTACACAAAAATTATTTTACACATCAGAACCCACTAAAAATACTGAAATATATTGATACGGCATAAATAAATGAAATTGTTCATATTACTTATAAATAATATAATATTAGGTTGACAGAGGGTCAGAGTGTGACACTAGTGACAGCACAGACTGACTCATTACATTATTCCCATTACTATCAGTTCAAAAAATATTGTTTACAAAACTAAAACGTGAAATAAAACAGAATATATACGGACTGGAAGCACGATGAGAGGTAGCATGGTGATTGTGTCAAATAAGAGGTGGTTGATTTATCGCCAACAAAAAAAACGACACACAGCAACAACACGAGTTAGATTAGTTGCAGCAACCGTGATCGCCAACACCATAGATTGAATGACTAAAACGTGTCAAAACAAGAAAACAGACAAGTAATAATGTATTTAATTCAAATGTAATTTTATCGCAAACAACGTACTCTTTGTAAAATAAAATAGTTCGTAAACAGTAATTGTTGTTATATATTTTCGAAGATCGTCAAATCCCAAATTTACCGACAGCGCCAGTTTTGCTTGTTCGTTCAAGCCAAACGTGCACGTGTTGAGATTGCGCTTATTTATCATACTGCCGCTGACCCTTAATACGTGGTTTTTCTTATTTGAAGCTATAAATTATAAAACATTCTTTAGTCCCAATATCTACTTTGAATCTTTGATCAATGATTGATACTTGGGAGCTATATAAATTACAGAAGAAACAATTTTTATTTCGTTTAATCTAGTATAAACACTAACCAGACTGCAAGAACTCAAAGTTAAGTGTGGTGTAGATCGACCAGAACACTTATGCTGGCAGACAAGAAGAATTGTAAACCAACAAAGAACCGGTGTCGTTAGTCGCCACAGCTGATGGACATACTGAGGGAGAGATCGGAGCACTATGGACTAATTTGTTCGACGTGCAGTGATGGTGATCCGACGACTAAACTAGACTGGTATACCTTATAACGACTCTTAATTTTATTTTGGTTATTATGGCGAAAGTACGATGTGATTTCAGGCTTTAACAAAGCTGCGATATCTGCGGATTTTTTGGTCAGCACTTCAAATTTCGACATGCACTTTGACTCGGATTCGCTCTCCTAGTTGTTTAGTGTTGAGAATTTCGTCTTTCTGTATCTCAGATTTCTGCACGGACTGTGACTTTACGTCCTGCTCTTTTCGATTTCAAACGCCAATGGTTTTTTTATGAGCTAATCTTGAGCATGGGGCCTACGTTTCATCGCCTATATCTGTCCAAACTAGAAATTCGATCTCTCATACTTTAAGCGAGATCAAGCTACATGCATGTGAACCATGAATTGTATATATGCGCCGGTAAAAAGTTTGAATACTTCCACATTGCCCGTCCCAGAAAGTTGATATTCTTCTTCTGCGTTCTCACTAGATTGGGATTTCGGATTCTCTATATGGCAGCCGTCTGTTTCAGATTATCAGCCACGCCATACAGTTTGTCTTGGACGCTAGTGTAAGTGGGCCACCTCTTTCTTCTCAAGTCTGCATACTGGGCAGTTCTGTAGGATATAATTCCTATGATTTCTGCTTCCCCGTTTGTGCCGACCTCTTCCTGCAGTAAGTTTTGCCCCTCGTGATGATGGGTCTGACATTCTTACGCGTGATTAAATCTCAGAGGCAGATTGGCGACCGTAGAATCCGTTATCCCATTCCACATTGTGAGGGTCGTTGCACCATGTTATGCGCCTTACGGCCTGGTGCATCCGTTTTCTGCAAGCATTTGTTTCGGTTAGCATTCCTGGCGGACACATGCATCCGAGTTTCAACCAACCTCCTTAGTCGACTCTTACGACATGCGTGGCAGGTAACAGTGTTCTATTCTTTACGTCCCAAATTTGGGCCATGCCACTCTGGCGGAAAGTTGATATACATGAAGTGGAAAGATTAGGTACCGGACAGCACTTTCTTGCCGTAACCAGTTTTTATGGCGTTGAAACTATTCTAATTTTTTTCCGATCCGAAGCACTTGAGCTTAAACTCTTCGACTCGTTGCCATGAACATCGTAACCCTTCGGTTCGGTGCCCCGAACACCGTAAATCTGGAGAACCTGTGGCTTCTCTGCCAGCCCGCGAAATTGAACCGCACTCACAGGAGCTTGTCATCCGTCGTCCAACGCGCTATGGATAGCGGGCAAAAACTATTCTGATGTAATCACAGATTCGCAGTAGAACACGTAATACGCATGCCAGACCAACGTCTGCTTTTAAAATAAAAATTGTATGGTCAGATACGGAAATATAAACTCTCACTTCTACTCAAAAGAAACGCGTTGATGACACACTAAAGATTTCTTTTTAAACCATATTGCATATAGCCTGGCACATGATGGACATCCAGAAACAAAGCAGCGAAACAATATTACAAATTAGAAAAGCACATGAATTAAAACACAGGACACGAACATGCCTATCTCACTGTCGAAAATCTTCCAGACCTGCATCAGTGTTCTTCATCTTTGCGTTCGTTTTATCAACCAAGTTCTCTCCTCATTATGATGTATGGTTTGGACCAAGCATGTGAATATAGCGTGTCACAGTTTCATTTAGAACAGGCGTATTCAAAACATATATCAGCCTTGTGACTAATCAGTAACATTCGTTCATTGTTCATTTGACGATCATCTTTATCGGACATGTCCATAATTGCTCCAATTTCCTCCCAAGCATGTATTTTAGTAGTGTTTAGATCTTTAACTCCGTTCTGTGTTGGTTGATATATCTCAGGTTTTTCTCTCATGGTTTCCCGTCTTCGTACCTATCGGTATGCATAACTTGCTCAACAGAGATAGAGAATATCCATTATCTTCTTCGTTGAAATCTTCAGAGCGTATATTTTCTCTTAGAGCGATGATGATGTCGCTGTTGTCCATAGAAGACCCATTTTCGATCGTAGCATTGCCCACCAGTGCATCCGCTCTCTCGTTGCTCTTCACCCCAGAATGTCTTAGAAATAGATTAAGTAACTGTCTGGATTGTTGCATTTTTATTAATTGCATTAACTGCCTCCGTACATAACCGGTCTTGATCTTCTGTATCATGCGTATAGAGTCGCTGAGCATGCATGCATGGTTGAATGTTTTCGTCTGTATACATTCCAGGGATTTTGTCACCGCCGTGATCTCCATAGTCATGCTGATGGTAGTTATCGCATATATGCCACTTGCCTCCTGACATTCGTAACCATAACGAACTTACTTTTTTCCTAAAACTAGGTAAACACAGCGTGGGCTTCATAATTCGTGATAGCATGGAACACAAATAGAAGATGTTAAGTGAGTGACGACAACAAAGTTGTAGTAATTCATCAACAATGATTGATGGAATAGATGTATCATGTCCAGTTACATGTATACTTCAACAATGATTGACGAAATAGATGTATCATGTCCAGTTACATGTATACTTCAACAATGATTGACGAAATAGATGTCCAGTTACATGTATACTTCAACAATGATTGACGAAATAGATGTATTATGTCCAGTTACATGTATACTTCAACAATGATTGATGAAATTCATATCCATTACATTTCACTTCAACAATGATTGATGAAATACATGTATCATGTCCAGTTACATGTTCACTTCAACAATGATTGATGAAATTCATGTCCAGTTACATGTATGCTTCAGCAATGATTGACGAAATAGATGTATTATGCCCAGTTACATGTATACTTCAACAATGATTGACGAAATACATGTATTATGTCCAGTTACATGTATACTTCAACAATGATTGATGAAATACATGTATTATGTCAATTTACATGTATACTTCAACAATGATTGATGAAATACATATATTATGTCCAAGTTACATGTATACTTCAACAATGATTGATGAAATACATGTATTATGTCCAATTACATGTATGCTTCAACAATGATTGACGAAATACATGTATTATGTCCAGTTACATGTATACTTCAACAATGATTGATGAAATACATGTATTATGTCCATTACATGTACTTCAACAATGATTGATGAAATACATGTATTATGTCCAGTTACATGTATACTTCAACAATGATTGACGAAATACATGTATTATGTCCAGTTACATGTATACTTCAACAATGATTGACGAAATACATGTATTATGTCAATTACATGTATACTTCAACAATGATTGATGAAATTCATGTCCAGTTACATGTATACTTCAACAATGATTGACGAAATATTTTATCATGTCCAGTTACATGTATATTTCAACAATGATTGATGAAATAAATGTATCATGTCCAGCTACATGTATACTTCAACAATGATTGATGAAATTCATGTCCAGTTACATGTATACTTCAACAATGATTGATGAAATCGACCGAGTGGTTACCGGGGCCCAAATTTGGGGTGAAAAGAATAGAACCACTGTTACCTGCCACGCATGTCGTAAGGCGACTAAGGAGGTTTGGCTGAAATCGGATGCATGTGTCCTAGCGTGTAGAAGTCTATGCGTTTAGGGGCCTACCAAACCAATGTGCAACATCTACACGTTCTTGGCAAAGATCAAACATATCACAAAAGTGATTAAAATTGGTCGTAAAGAAAAACGAAAGAAGAAAAGAATTTATGAAATATATGTATCATGTCCGTTACATGTATACTTAAAGCAATGATTGATGAAATAAATGTATCATGTCCAGTTACATATATAATTCAACAATGATTGATGAAATAAATGTATCATGTCCAGTTACATGTATGCTTCAGCAATGATTGACGAAATGCATGTATCATGTCCAGTTACATGTATACTTCAACAAATTCAAAACAGTCGATGTTATTATTAACGGATGTGTATCAACAACTTCTTCCAACATTCAAATATTAAAATATATTTATTGTACT
This sequence comes from Arion vulgaris, assembly GCA_020796225.1. Taxonomy (NCBI): domain Eukaryota; kingdom Metazoa; phylum Mollusca; class Gastropoda; order Stylommatophora; family Arionidae; genus Arion; species Arion vulgaris. The sequence goes on from JADZMA010000291.1 coordinate 21,021, forward strand.
GGACATGAATTCATGTTGGTAACGAGAGAGCAATATATTTGCATCAACAGAACATATAGTGAGGTGTTGGATTCCCGATCGAAGATAATTATCAGAACACACTGTGTTGCTAGCAACCGTCTATTGGATGAAAACACGTTATTTGATGACTATTGCGATATGAAATAATCTTCTTTCTTCTTTGTCTATAATTATGTTTTGCAAGGACCGTACGGTTTATTTTATCAATATGATGCAAGTCTTCGAAATGCCGCCCCTGAAATGTTTTTTCTTTAAAATATCTTGTGCTATTTCGCTGCTTATTCGCCCCTTTACGATACCGCCTGATGCGGCCGCCTCTCTGTATCACGGCAGCCTGTGTTTTGCCACAGAGCGTTAGGATAAGAAGAGATTTATGAGAAATGTTGTATGAGACATTTCAGCACAGAATATGGAACCTGTTTACTCAGCGAGTCACGATAAATAAGAACATACACACCCTTCAACATCTGTGGCATTCTCCGAGTGGTTACCAGGGCCCAAATTTGGTGTAAGAATAGAACCACTGTTACCTGCCAAGAAATGTCGTAAGAGGCGACTAGGAGGTTTGGCTGAAATCGGATGCATGTGTCCTAAACGTGTGAAGTCTAGCGTTTGAGGGCCTACAAATCAATGTGCAACGTATAGACGTTCTTGGAAAAGATCAAACCTATCACAAGTGATTAAATTGGTCATAGAACGAACGCAAAGAAGAAGAACATCTGCTGGTGAGATTTCACAACTAACGTGTCAGCATGACTTGCTTTGAAGATGATTAAATAGCTAATTAACTACAAATAGCCCCGAAATAATGACAGGTACGCATCACAGCTGTGTTTATTAGGACCTCCCTCCCCGTTTTTTTATTTTTTGCTTATTGTGGGAGTTTTATTTCCCAGCTTAAGATGTTTTATTGTATATCTTTATTTAGTACGATCAATGGTCACATCCTCCCAAGACTCAACATTAGTATGAACAGAGCCGATATCATCAATGCGGTACGCTCTCAATTATGTGACATGGACAAGTCTCAGACACTGGAACGAGTTCGAGAATTAAGCGTTAAGTTTGGACATGTCAGACAGTGTCGTCTTCGTGGTAAAGAGAGAAGATATAATAATCAACTTCTCATAGGTACGGTGAGCAAATGGTCTTTGGGATGGCTGTTGCAGCGGAGGACAGAGCACGGATGGGAATGCACAATGTGCCATGACGTCGATCGCATAACATAACATAACTCAACCTATGTGCGGTATCTTTATTTGGGTTACATCTCCTTGAATACAGTTGCTTACGCCTGTTTTTTCTTATTTCCTTAGCCAGCCAGTGGTCTGTAATGTATACCATTAGGTAATAAGTTAGGTATGGAACCGTCTTGCATGCGATATCCATGGCAGCGACATCGCAGTCTCATTATGGTGTACTTGCCTGAAAGGTCAGCTCATTAACAAACCATCTGCATTTGTTGTGTAACTTTCAATAAAATTACAAGGATGGCGCATGAACGTCAATAGCGAAAAATATTGAACTTTCTCTCTTGTTAGCATTGATTTACCATGTTTCCATACCACCTAGAAGCTTTGGCGCCTGCATCTACCGTCACGGGATTCTTCTTTCTGCACCCTTTGTCAAATTTGATAATAGTCGAAAAGGCCTTCCCAAATGTTGAGGACAGCGGTATTCATTCCTCACCTGGATCAATATTCGTGAGTCCAGATACCAGATGAACAGTGTATGCAGCACAACAATCCACGATTTCTCTCACGTTAACCAACCCCCATTTCTGATACTGAGCACCTCGTGCAGTGAATAATCATTTTTGGCACTTATTTTTAGATACACGCTTGCTCTAGCTATCTTGATTCTATACTCCATTGTCGGGAAATCATAGATAAACCTGATTATACAAAGGCGTATCCTAATGCAACTCATAATGATACACTAATCTTCATTCTGTATTTTCTCAAATAGTTCAATTTGCGTCTTACAATGCTGTCGGTTTTGTGTCATCAAATCACTAGAGTATGCGTTCTTGACTAGTCCCTCGTTGTGATTGAAAGTTTACGAACAGTGTAGTTACTCCTCCACATGATCTTTGTTTGCCTTCCGTCAATAAACATAATATTATGATCAGTGAAACGACAACACCTATAACCATGCTCGTATTGTGTTATTGCGTAAGAAGGTAAATAGGAAAACGTACAATGAACGACAAGACGACTGCACCAGATATTGCTAAACAGATATGCAAGGATCTGCACTTGCCTTGGAATTTCTGTCAACTGCTGTCACCTGATCGCTCAGTTTGTCTGGTATGTAACATTAACAACATTGATCAACATTAACAACAATCATATCCTTGTAACTAACTAAACTGTGTAACATAAAGTTGATAGAAATACGAATGCGTTAGTAATACTAGATTGTCCAGAAACATAATTATTCCACATTGCTACAGAAAAGGCACTCAAATCTTCTAAGCCTTCCATGTCACCAACGGCGTCAAACAGGGCTGTGTACTGGCCCAACACTCTTCAGCATGATGTTTGCTGCCATGCTCACGGATGTCTTTTGGGAAGGCGCCGAACATGGGGTAAAGATTAGATACAGGACAGACGGTAACCTATTCAATCTTCGAGGTTAAAATCCTCCACCAAGGTAAAAGAATCAACTATCTCAAACCTGTTGTTTGCTGATGACTGTGCCTTCGCTACCAACTCTGAGGAAGAATGCAGACTTACATGGACAAGTTCTCAATGGCCTGTGATAGGTTTGGCCTCTCCATTAACACCAAAAACAGAAGGTCATGTTCCAGCCGCCCTAGAGAACAGTATTACGATCAGTCATCAACATTAAACACCAGCGTCTCCAGTCAACGGACAACTTTGCTTATCTTGGCGGCCTCCTATCCAGATCGGCAAACATAGATTCTGAGGTCCACAATAGGATATCCAAAGCCAGTGCTGCGTTCGGAAGGTTACATGTCACTGTGTGGGAACGAAAGGGGATAAGCATAGTCACAAAGCTGAAAGTTTGCCAGGCCATAGTGCTAACCACGCTGCTGTCAGAGCGAGACATGGACAGTGTATAGCAGACACGGAAGAAAATTAAACCATTTCACCAAGCTGTCTACGCAGAATACTAAAAATAAACTGGCAGGACAAAATTCCAGACAGCGAAGTCCTCACAAGAGCAAAGATCCCAGCGTCAACACCCTGTTGCAGAAGGCCCAACTGAGATGGGTCGGTCCCGTTGCTCGAATGCCTGATAAACGCATCCCAAAACAGTTGATGTAGGCGAGCTTAAAGGGGGGCGGACGTTTGGCTGGTGGACAGAAAAACGCTTTAAAGACACTCTTAAAGTGTCTCTAAAATTCTTCGATATAGACAATACGTGCTGGAATCCTGCGCAAGATCGCCAAATGTGGCGCTGTAAAACAAGAGGAACCGAATAGCTGAGAATCATCGTATTGTTGAGTCACAGAGAAAGCGAGCAGGCGAAGGCGAACAACAACCGCACATGTCTAACCTGATCATGTAGCCCCACCTGTGGTGGGATTCTGTTCTAGTTGGACTCTACAGTCACCTCCGCACACACCAGAGGTGCAGCAGTACCGTCTGAGTTATTTGTCATCATGCTTGCGATGAGCGCTATTATAGTACTAGTCAAGACTGATGGCGTGGTGAGCAATTGTTAAACTTTGCAGTTTTTGTTGTCTCTGACAATGAAACAATTAAGAAAAAAGCTATAATAATACTTGCAACAGCCCCTCTGGTCACCTTAAAGGAAAGTCCAGAGGATCACCTATCAAAAAGCTTTTGTTTGCTGACGTGTAGCATTAAACATCGCTCACAGAGACAGGACAACACGCCTCTTGAACAGATTTTCTGGAGTGAATTAAGCCTACTTATCAAACTAAAGAAAACGAATATCATGTACCATGGTATTAGTCACAATATATATGAGACTGCAGTTACTATCTGTTTTGCAAGCCTCTGAGTAACCATCCATCCCTGAGAAAGAGGCTCAGCAAGATCTCTACCAACAAAGGTTACACTTCAGTGAGGTACCATACATTGCGAGTGCCAGTAACTGAGAAGGCAGACAAATTTTGCAAAAGGGGCAGAATGTGAACAAATAGATAATAAAATCACTACTTTTTAAAAAAAGCTATCATGGACATTAGAAAGAACCTAAACCATCCAACAATGACTGCCACACATGACAGACAGGACAGACTATCATCTTCCGACTCAGGATAGGTCATAACAGACTGAACAAACACCTGCACAGGCTGCGTGTCCCAACCTCACTGTGCCCTGTGGCTCCGCTGAACAAACCACAGAACATGTCCTGCAAGCCCTGCCCTGTATGTCCCCCCAAAGAAAGGAATGCTGGCCCTACAACACTACATTAAAACTACATGGCACTGAGATGAGCTCCAGATAACGTCGATTTCATCATAAAAAGCAGCGTCTAGCGGTATAATCATCAAAAGCGATTGCAAGAAAAAGAAAAACTGCAGTAAAACTATTTGATTGGCGAAGCACTAATTCCAAAGTACTGTATTTTTACAAACAAATACAATATACAAAACGTTTGACCAACAAGGTCTTTATCAAGAAACGAACAACAGGAAGTGCAATTAAAAAAACAATTACATATGGGCGACTAGATACGGAGACATTCAAACGTTTCTAATGAAAATCTAGAATAAACGAATACTAAATAAATGTAACACAAAACAAAATAAAACTAGAAATAGAAAAGTAATGTGCATATGTTGCATGTATTAAAGCTATATATTTACTTGATGTTTTATTGTTTCTTTTCTATTTCTAATTTTTTTGTTTTTGTGTATATTGTCATTGTTTTTGTAATTTGTAAACTACGTACTTTGTGATTCGTGTTTTACCATGGTATTAGTAGAGTCTCCATCTATTAACATTGGTAACCACATGCTTGAATTAGTCAACACCTTTATATGCCTTTTTATTCTACCATCATCACAACCTCTCCTTGATGGTGAAATAAGTAACCACAGCGAAAAGGCATTTCGCTGTGTTCAAATTAGTAAAGCAAGTATTAAAAGTAGGGCACTCAAGACACAAGTATCTAGGACCTGTTTGCCATGCTCTAATTTATGCTAGTGAGACATGAATAAATATGCCAACAAACATTGTCTTCACATTTCATATGCTGTCTCAGACAAATATACAATATTAGGTGGTAAGGTCACATCTAATATAGAGTTCCCTGACAGGCTGGTATATCAAGCATGTATAGCCTTACTACGTCAGAGATAGCTGAGACACTTGAGCCCAAATGGTGATGACAGAATCTCAAATGATATCATATATGGTCAACCCCACACTGGAGCTAGATGACATTGCCCCTATTACTACACTTCATGCATACCAGCAAGTATGATCTAACATCATGTGACATAGACAGGAAAAACTGGGAGCATTTGGTCAAAGACAGGCAGGCATGGGGATTGCTTTTGAGGGTTTGGTACTAAGAGAGAAACATAGAAACATAAGTATTGGTTCAATGTAGTACTGGAACACTATTTTCTGCAGTGTTGTTGGCAGTGAATTCACACACTGTATGTTTTGAACAATCTATGCCTTGTGCTTTTCTGTCTCACATAAATTGAAGACATATATTTTATATAAAACCATGTATTATTTGCATATAAATGTTTATAAAAGTATGCCATGTCCAACCTACATCTTATATGAGCACCATTTTATATCTTACAGGTAAATGATGAGTGGATCAAAAGTTTACATGTTGGTCAGATTGTTTCATTGTCAGGATCAGAGGAACTTGATGGTTGCCAGATTGAGCGATTCCTCTCACGATCTTGTGATAAAATACCTCCTCCATGGATAAAAGTTACCATAAAAGCAATTTTAAAGTCAGATCAGCTTTATCATGAGTAAGCATAGATCATTTATGCATGCTTAAAATCTTTGTTGTCTGTTGGTTATCTAATTTGATTTTCACTTTCTTTAGATAGAATTTGTGTATTCTAGCCTGAATGTGATAGACTAGTGCACTATGGGACCCATCTAGGGGATTCTGAATCAACTGAGACAGGCCTGAAGCTGACAGTGGTATAATCTAATTTATGCTAGTAGAATTATGAAGAAATTTCAAGATGGTGCAAGCTGGATGTGACCAGTTTGAAATGAAGACATTAGAAAAAACATTTCTACGACATCAGTGCTGAACTTCATCAAGAAACAACAAATTAAATGGTGGTTACAAAGCAAAGGTGGATCTCAGAGATAACAAGGCGGTGAAAGACACTGTTTAGAAGTGCACACAAAGTCCCTTCTAGAAATCTCTTCTAATCCTACAATGTGAGCAAAGCACTATTGAAGAAAAGAAAGAAAGGTTATCTAATGAGACATTTTCTCATCTCTTTTAACCAAATAAATATCAAATTAAATTCTGTAATGAGGTGAACTGAAAAGGTGCAGATGCATACTTGATTTTCATGATAGATATAGGTCATATTAATGAATGAAATAGCATATCATTTACAGGACGGCACCATCAACCACAGCAAATGAGTAATCGATTTTCTTGCCCACTTATATGTTCAGTAGTTTGCCATTGTTTTTTGAACATTGAGTCTCTTTACTGTTTGTAAAAATCACGGGAAATAATTTGCTTTCAAACTGCCCACAGCGGAGTTTGAACCAGGTATTCTTGGATTGTGTTAGTGCTCACTACACGTAAAAGCCCACATAGGTCCTTTACATGGCTGTTTATTTGTCTTTTTTTATCTTCTGCCAGTCATCAGGTCACTGCAAGAATAGATTCAAGGTACTATATAATTTGCTTCAATTCATCCATAAAATCCTCTTAAGTTAGGAAGTAGAATCATCTTGGTAGAACATATTTCTCCATCTCCACTATAATACTAACATTCATAAAGTATGTGTTCTGCAGCTTCTTGGATTAGTTCATAAGTGCATAAGTTGATCTCACCAATCTAAAGTTTTCTGTACAGGTGATTTCTCAGTCTGTTGTATCCTGTTCAGTCTGAATAAATGTTTGAAGTCTGACTATAGACTGTACTTTAGTTAAGCAGTCAAAATTTTTTTTGTGAGTATGTCTGTGTATAATTATCATTGTTTCATTATTTGTCTTAACAGACTTCCAGGCCAGTACTTACAGAAGCAGTGGTCATGTGGGAGCCTGTTTGAATTTATGTCTCACATCACTAAAAAACATGGACTAATCTGTGGATGCGTGCACAAAGTCTTCTAGTACAAGGAAACACAGATCAGCAGCCGGAAGTTAGAAGTCAGGATTGTTTACCTGTGAGTGTTTTACCTGAAACTAAGTAATCACACTTAGTGTCAATCTTACTTTTAAATAGTATCTTTATTGTGTAACTATTACTGCTTCTTTAATCTAGAGGCCCACATCATCATACACAAGTCACGAGTTGGAGACGTTTCTAAGATAAATGTTTAAGAAGAATCCTACAAATGTTTTGGTCAAATACAATAGCAAATGAAAATCTTTTCCCAGTGGTTACCGGGGCCCAAATTTGGGGTGGAAAGAATAGAACCACTGTTACCTGCCATGCATGTCGTAAAGGCGACTAGGAGGTTTGGCTGAAATCGGATGCATGTGTCCTAGCGTGTAAGTTTATGCGTTTAGGGGCCTACAAACCAATGTGCAACGTATACACGTTCTTGGCAAATATCAAACATATCACAAGAGTGATTAAAATTGGTCGTAAGAACAGACAAAGAAGAAGAAGAAGATCTTTTAAAATAATTAACCATCATTGGAGATCATCCCTATTAGACAAAGGTGAGTGGATTTGGGCATTTAAGTTGTAGGCCAGTAGAGGCATCGGCTAGAATAAATTTGTTGATGGACAGCAGATGGGAATAAAAGAAATGAACATCCTAAGGTAACATGGAGAAGAACAGTGGACAGAGAGTTGAAAGATTGTGACCTGACATGGAAAATAAGTTTAAGAAAGGCAGTAGTAGCAGCATTGAAATCTTTGTATAAGCCTATATGTCAAACGGACAGAAAAGGATCTAGATAGAATCTAGGAATAGTTACATTAAGTTTGTAGATTGCCCAAAGATGATGTTATTATATACACAGAAGGGTGTGTACATTGTAGTGAGAAATCTGACCGAGTTTTATAGTTGCTTTATATGATAGGTTTGTCGTTGAATGAAAAAGCATACAGGATAACTGCTTCCAGTATATGCATTTTTTTTTCTTTCGTCCTTTCAACTCAGGCGAAGTTCCATCTCTGAAACTGATTTTGCGTAGAAAATCCGTTTTCCAATTTCTTACAATGGCGCAGCGTGCACATTGTAAATTACTTTACACTGGCAGCGTGTGCTCAATGTACTCGTAATTGGTATTCCTGCCATACAGGCAGATTTTCTCAGACTTCAGAGTATTCACGTTATCGTCCTGAGTAAGACCAGGGGACTTGAACAAATGCCGGACAGCAGGTTCGAACCGAGCTATAGGCGTCTCACAGCTGCAGGCGAGCTACTATCAACTACTCTAGGCAGTCCCCAGTATATGCATGAAGGTTGAGATTGCTACTACCATCCTCTAATTGTTATCTTTTTTGCCCTACTTTATTTATTTGTCTTATTTTTGTTGATTTTCTTATTTGCCATCAAAACTTAGCCTTGTTTCTTAAACTTGATAAATGTTTTAGGTGCCTAATTATACAATATTCTGTTTGAAACAGTTCACAGATGTTATTAGGGATCTTCTTCGACGTCTTCGGCCGCTAGCATACATCAGTCTTCTACCAAACAATGACCAATCTGCAGAACATTGTCGTCAGCTTCTTACATCTGCAGACAACAAAACCTGTAGTAGTGACATGGTGGATAATAGCAGCAACTTCAGTGTTGGCAGCAACAGCAGTAGGACAGGCAGCTTTTACACAACATCAGATACTCAAGCATGTCATGGGGTTGTCCCTATAAATGTTGTTATAGAATCATCTAGTTTCTTCTACATTGTGCAACGTCTATATCAGTTTACATTACAAGATGCTGTGACCTTGAGTCCAGCCATTCTGGAAGCTAGTCATGCTAAACCTCTGTTTATTGTTTATCAACTACTTCATGCTATGCATGCTCTCCACAATCACGGACTTCGGATGGGAGATATTCTCATGAGTAATATAGTCATGAATAAAAACATGTGACTAGAATAACCAGTCCTAGATTAAATATTCTGCAAGCTCAGGCTGCTCCCAGTCATAGCTCTAACTATGAAGCTTTGCATGTTAGTGCTGACTCATCTGTAACTTTGCAAGACAAGAGTTCTGTTCCCTTACGACAAGATGTGCTTTCCTTTCTAAATGAGCAGGTATGTATTGTTTATGTATTACTGTATATGTTTGCTCATCTTAATAATAATTTAATTAAACTGTTTTTATGATGTTAAATTCATTTCAAGTTTATTAATGTTTATAATTTACATTGTCTATATAAGGTAACATTCATTATCATTTATTAAAATCTACATTTAGTATAACTTAGTAAATATAATATTCAATATATTTGAGTCAAATTATATTCAATATAATGTAGTAAAAGTTAACAGTGTAGGTCAGTTTAGTGAATTGAATTTGCTATTTGTTATGTAGTGGACATTGTTCAAATTCATGCATTGTGGATTCTCCAGTCATTCAGATAAAGATAAGTACACAGACTTATAGGGTTGGGGGTGGAAGAAGCATCTCAATTGTCTCTGAAGTTACAGTGAAATGCTCTGTCTCTGATAACATCAGTTAACTTCAGCTGAAAAGAACGGAACATCTTTGTAAACATCCTGAAAGAAAAATAACAGAACATCTTTGTGGACACTGTAGTGTGTAGATGCGCAAAACTGCCACTGTCTTCCTTCACAACATCTCCTCTGACTTGGCGAGAAAGTCCATGAGCTCTGCATGTGTTGAATCTCTGACCCATCTGTATAAGTCACTAACATCATCAAAGCTCTAGAGGAACACATTCTCTGAAGATTTCAACGAAGATATGGGTATTCTCTATCTCGGTTGTCAGTTATGCATACCGATAGGTGCGGCAAAACGAAAGCCATGAAAGAACTCCCAGTAGATACATCAACCAACTACAGAACGGAGAGGAATTATTGCTAAACACACTGAAATACATGCTTGGAGGAGATCTGAACAATTATGGACATGTCCGATGTGCGATGTTCCTCAAATGAACAATGAAGACATTGATTCAGTTCTCCAACTTTTAAACAGTTTTTATTTACTGTATATATATTTGTTTATTTATTTATTTTGCAGTTACTTCAGTCAACAGACGGTGAGAAAGCACTGAAACTGCTTGCAATTTCATGACAACTCAACAGTTTAAATATTATGACATTTCAATGTTGGATAGTATTGTCAATGCCTGGATACAGAGCGATGTCAACTTTCAGTATCTGTGATACTCAATCACATAGCAGGGCGACGGATGGGAGACCTAACAACCATCCAGTTCTTCCATGGGTTCTAGACTTTTCAGCTCCAGATTCTGGATACAGAGATTTAACTAAGTCCAAATTCAGGCTGAATAAAGGGGCGGCAGCTAGATTTTATGTATTCTGGGATGTTTGAGGTCTCTGACTCTGGGACCATGTCCTCATCACGTTTCAGACATACTGTCAGACATTACGTTTTACGTCTATAAAGCCAGAAGGACACCAAAACATATTCTGTGTGCTCACGTACGGTCAAACTGGGTACCTCATGAATACCCAATCAGCATGCAGCGTTTGCAGGACTGGACTCCTGATGAGTGTATCCCAGAATTCTTTACAGATCCAATGATATTTAATTCCATTCATGAAGATCTCCCAGATTTAGAATACCCCATGGAGTATAAACACTGTGGATTTTGTGGTTCGTCATTTAGCAGCTCTAGAGAGTGACTATGTCTCATCTAACCTTCATCATTGGATAGATTTGACATTTGGTTACAAGGTTAGTTATCAATTGTATGTGGTTTTCTTAATTTAGCTCAAAGTTTGTTACACGTTAGTTCTCCATTGTTTGTGGTTTTCTTAATTTATGTTAAAGTTAGTTGCATGGTTAGTTCTCCATTGTTTAGTGTTTTCTTAATTTATGTTAAAGTTTGGTTTGCAAGTTGTTCTCCATTGTTTGTGGTTTCTTAATTTATGTTAAAGTTTGTTCAAGGTTAGTTCTCCATTGTTTGTGGTTTTCTTAATTTATATTAAAGTTTGATTACAAGGTTAGTTCTCCATTGTTTGTGGTTTTCTTAATTTACGTTAAAGTTTGATTTCAAGGTTAGTTCTCATTGTTTGTAGTTTTCTTAACTTATATTAAAGTTTGATTTCAAGATTAGTTCTCCATTGTTTGTAGTTTTCTTAACTTATGTTAAAGTTTGATTACAAGATTATTCTCCATTGTTTGTAGTTTATTAAATTCCCTTCTCATTACAGGTCCGAAAAATGATGATTGCTCTCTCTCTTATATCGATAATAAGATTTCTCTGTGTCTTGATCTCATTCAATTTCAGCTCAGTGGAGTCGCTGCAGTCAAAGCCAAGAATGTCCATTTGCACTTGGTAGATCAGCATACTAACCTGACATCACATGGTGCTTCACAGCTGTTCCAACAACCACATCCACAGACCACAACAGACAATAGCATCAACATCATACCAAGAATCACTCGAGGACTACTCAATACTCAGGTGACAGAGCAAACCTTCAGATGATTTAATGTTTAATATTTCAGAAAGTTTTTATTTTGTATATTTGATATATCAGTACTATATTCATGGAAATAAAGCAAAAATTCTTAGAAAGCTGGCATTGAAGTAAGAGGCAAAGGTTCAGAAAGAGAGAATGCTCTAGGAAATTCTGAAACAAACTTTCCTGAGAGGCAAGAAATATCTGATTCAATTTCATGGAAGAGGTTGACCAAGTTGTCCTGGACAGAGTGGTATGGAGAAATTGTTTGCAGGCTCTATGTAATGTATAACAGTACAAGAGGAATGTTTATTATTATTCATAAATTCTATTCCATATTATTCTGTCAAAACCTTTCCTACACTTTTATCCGTCAAAACCTTGCATACACTTTTTATCTATTAAAACCTTGCATCCACTTTTATCTATCAAAACCTTGCATCCACTTTTATCTATCAAAACCTTGCATACACTTTTTATCTATTAAAACCTTGCATCCACTTTTATCTATCAAAACCTTGCCTACACTTTTATCCATCAAAACCTTTCCTACAATTTTATCTATCAAAACCTTGCATACACTTTTATATATCAAAACCTTGCCTACACTTTTATATATCAAAACCTTGCCTCCACTTTTATCTATCAAAACCTTGCCTCCACTTTTATCTATCAAAACCTTGCTTACAGTTTTATCCATCAAAGCTTTTGATGAACTTTTATGTGCTCCAGATTTATTACTACATTCTCTAAATAGCAGTTGAACATTCTTGCGTATTTGTGTCATTCCCGCTTTTGACTTAGGACTAGCAGACTCCGAGAATGATTCACAATATGCAGATGCAAGGTACTACTAGTATAATATGTCTTCTGAGATAAATTGTGTAGATAGTCTGTCATCTGGGAGATATAAATAAAGAAAAAACCATTGGCTGTGTTTATATATTTCTTGCAACAGAAATTCAACTTCTACCCATGATTTCTTAAGTGAGGCTTGTTGAACGGAATTTTATTTTACAGATTCTTCTTCTGTGTTCAGATAAATTAGTCTTGCTAGACTCTCAGGTTTGTTGACAAGACAAAGTCTACAGTTTTCTCAAGATCCTGGGGCAGAATCATAGCTTTGCTTTACTGATGCATCCCTTGACCAGGTCCAACTTTAGGTCATTTTAAATTAGGCAGCCCTGAGTATTTTTACTTGTATTGATAATGTTATGCAAATTGCAAACTTAATATTGTCTACTACACCATGTGGATGTGCCTGCGGGTTTTGGTTACTGGTTTAACCCGATGATTCACACAAAAATAATGTGGATCCATTAATATTTCAAGAAAAAATGTTGACTAGTATGTCATATTTTTATGAACATTTTTTTCAGTTTTGATAGTTCAGAGCTAGGGCGGATCAACCAGGCAGCCATACATTTACCAAGGAACTATAATCCTGTTGCAGAGTTGGAGCACTGTGAGGACTTGCAGGAGTTCAAGGCCAGGGCACTACATGTAAATGTGTCAAACTCTTCAGTTCAGAAGGTAAGGAAAGTTTAGTCTAAAGATCCAATCATTATAGACATCACATCATAACTTTTACTTTCTCACTGTTGATATCCTTTATAAAACAGTCCTATTTTGTGTTTTCTATCTTTTGCCACAGACAATATGTCATGCATAGCTTCACTAGATGTTATAGACAATATCTTTTCTGCATACTCCCACTAGATGCCATATACTTTTCTCTCTCTATATTAGATTAATTAGTGCAGCAGATCTCATACCTGTTAGTCTCGTGAGTTCAAAACCCGTAAACAGATTTTTGTTTAAACCTACACTAAACAATTAAAGCCGTACACAATATTTGCCTACGTGATGTAGAATATCAACAGTTTACAAATAGGGATAAAATCTGTACAAATTATTATATATCTTCCTCTGTTGCTCTCAGGTGTAAGCTTGAACATTTAGAAAAATAACTGAAAAACACATAAGTGCTTTCAAATATATATATTACAGAAGAGTTTTCAAAATTTGATGGAAAGTGGAAACAGATTTGCTGGGCAGATGACGCTCGTCAGCCCAGGAGAGCAGGTAGTCTCGGTCGCTGCCCTGAAAGAAAATAGCAGCCTGCTGCCTTGTGGATTTTGGCTGGGGACAGCAAAGGCTAATGAAAGCGAACCAGTAAAGCTGGTTGAAATCAGCACACTTGGAAGGATAAGCACCTGAGCTCTAATAGGTACTGAAGGCTGTGCACATACATCTGTTCTTGATGTTTGGCTGCTTATATATCACAATAGAATGATAAAGTGGCCTAGAAGCGATCCAGAGAGAGAGAAACAGATTTATTTATGTGAGAAGAACTCACAATTGAAGAAAATTTGGTGAATGAGAAGAAGAATAAGATTGAGGAAAGCAAAGTATTTTGACGGATAAAAGTATGAAAGTTTGAAAGATTAATTATGGAAGGAAGCATTCTGTGAAAGTGGGGAAAAGGAACACCAATATAGTCACCTATAGACATGTTCAGAGGGCTATGATGATAGTCTTCATATAACTGATAACTGAGCTTAATAAAACTTCTGTACTTCATATTTTATTCTATTAATTACCTTTGGTAAGTAGTCTACCTGCAGTTTTACACATATCCTATATCTGTCTGTCTACAGACTGTGCTGCCTCCAAAGTACCAGGATGAAGGAGTCACTGAGGACATGGTCACTCTATTGTGCCTGGTGTGTGAGATGTTTCTGATACCAAGCTCGATGCAGGACAGTCATCCGCCCTCTGGAAGAGACTCATGACTGTTCTGAACTCTGTACCAGATTGCTCAGAGATTCAGCGGTTTGTATTTACTGGCATACAGTCATGTATTGTTCTTTCTCTCTTCTCTGCTAAGACTTTACTCAGTCTCCCTACGTGTTTTCATTGTTCTGTTCTGTACTTTAGACACATGCAACATCTCAATATTAATGTTTGTACTTGTTCTAGTTTAGTTTAGTCATCGATTGATCATTACTGAAATCAACCCAATTAGTCCATAAGTGCTCTGATCTCCTCAGTATGTCTCTCAGTGTGTGGCAACTAACCGCACCAGTTGTATCTTGGTTCACTATTCTTTTCTGACTTCCAGTGTAGAGCTCTTGCCTAGCTACATCACATTTAACTTTGTATCCTTGCAGTCTGATTAGGGTTGTAGATTCACCACCATTACTTGAATCAGTTACAAACCTCTCTCCCTTAGGGAATTCAGAATATCAGTCTGGTTTATTGCTCTCCGCTCTTTAGAATCATCCCGGGCAAGGCTATTGGCATATTCATTTCCCATCACCGCATTCCTGACACAGAAATAAAGTGGTTGTGAAACAATCTGCTTCTTTGTTGGAGAGTGCTGTTGTACTGTTATGCAATGTTATACGATCGATGTCATTCCTATCTGTGCTCTTTCCTCCCTTCAACAGCCCTCTCAAAGTCCATTTGCTCACAGTACCCATGAGAAGTTGATTACTACATCTTCTCTCTCTCCCATGCAGATGATATTATCTGACACCCTAAACTTTACTCCTAATTCTGAACTCGTTCCACTGCATGAGACTTGCCCATGTCACATAATTGAGAACATACTGTTGTACTGTGATTAGAAGCATGGATGTCAGACCCTGCAAGCATGTCCTTACATACCCTATGACATTTACTGATGGACATTGAGCACCTATAGTCTGGAGTGCTATGATGTTGAATAAGTAACTAATAACCAATAAAACCACATGGTGCAACCGGTACTCAAACTACTTGATTATGCCAACATTCTACAGTGTTCAAGATAAAAGCAGTCATGTCGTTAAGGAAGCATTGTCATGAAGGGAGCTAATCTGGCATATGTTTATGAAAATGAGAAGGTTCAGTTATGACGTAATATAGGTCAAGGTTGTGTAATCATGTGTATTTGTAGTGCGGGAAGGGGCAATGAACAAATGTGACGTAGGACAAGAACCGGTTTAAATAGTAAATAGACACAACACAATAAGTAACTGGCAACTTTTGATTTGTCACTCGGGCCGCTTTTATCTTGAACACCCTGTATAAACTTTTTATACCAGAACTTATTATGTTCCACATTTGCTTCAACTCCATCCTAATTTGTCATTCAACAGACCTCTTCAAAAGTTTATCTGCGATATGTTTCAAAATCTGGAGGTAACAGCAGATAGAAAGATGCACTTTCAAGCTATTTTTTCTGATGGTAGTCCTCCACCAACGCCTGGGTTTCTTATCCAGCCATACTCAGACCTCCTGCCCTTCCCTCCTTACTTTGGTGAACTGTACTCTTGTCTGAGCAAGATTGAGGAGAAGACTCTGGAAATTGAGCTTCTCAAGACGAAGAGGATGCCTGTTGCAGAAAAGGCTGGTCAGATGAAACAGTTAGAGAGGCAGAAGGTAAGTATTTCTTTTACAAACATTATCATTATATTATTATAATTCTTCTAATACATTCGGCCTGCAAGCAATTTCAAGCTGTTTAGTAGTCACACCATGAAAGACTTGTTTTAATTGGTTAACTGTTTAGTAGTCACACTCTGAAAGACTTGTTTTAATTGGACAGTTGGACAACTGTTAGTAGTCATGCCCTGAAGAACTATCTGTTGAAGTTAATAAAAAAACTTGTTTTATTATCATGAGTTGTATCATTTATCAGGTACCACTTCTGAGGACATTTCTGTGGAATCAACAAAGCTATTTAGGGTCAGAGGGTATGGGTCTAATATTACCATACATTCAAGATTTACTACAAAATGAATACACAACAGTTCAAGCTGCATGGTCCCTCTTTGATGGAACAACATGAGTTAGGTCCAGCTGAGTCAACCAAGCAGTTTATTCCATTTCTAACAGCACTTTCTCTGGAAAGTGTCATCTAAAACATATTAAACTTTATCACAGGTAAATTGATAGTTGTTGCTGTTTAATACAAGCATATGTGTGTGTAGTTTATGTTAGCATAGTTGTGGTGTTTAATAGAGGCTTACATGTGTAGTTTGCATGCTATGTGTGTGTAGTGTATGTTAGCACATATAATCTTGTAGCCTGTTGTTCACATGGCATTGATGTGTAGTTTGTGTTGTTCAACACAAGCATATGTTGTAGTTTGTGTTAGCTCTGATAATCTCACAGAACCATATTCATTTAAAAAAGATTACAATAAAATTCTCATAACATTTTTCACTGTCTTCAAATTATATCAGGGACTCTCACTGGTGCTATGGAGTTTGTGCACTACAGTGA